>CH003334.1:157718-228475 GCA_000149265.1 Ciona savignyi | reverse complement strand
AGTGGTCAATATATATTATGATTGACATTATATATAATAATGTTAAAATTGGTATTTACATTCCACAGAAGTGGGAAGTGATGTGGGAGCAAATGTGCATGGGAAAGTGGACTTTATCATGGATCAAAGGCGAATGGACACAGGTTGAATTTGTTGGTTGTATTATGTTCCATATTACCAAATTCTTGTTTCTATGCAGATTACGAAACTAAAGAAATGAATCAAACGAATGTTGATGACGTTTGCGAAATTATATCTGCAGCAACTTACACCAACATACGACGTGAATAATTATTTAAAGTTGTCTCATGGAGAATAATTGTGGTATCTGCAGGTGAGAAATCAAAGACATTCTTGCTAAGAAAGGAGTTGTACAAAACAGCAGCGATGTCTGTAGAAGATGTGGTGTCGGTTGAAAATATTATGACACTGAGCACAAGGGATAGATGGAGGTTATATCGGTATGAGTGTTTGGCCTCAATTCCACCTTCAAATATATGCTATATGTAACAGGAATAAATATGATATTAGCGATAACATTATCCGTAGCTATAACTCACAGTGTACACGATTTTGTTAATAGGATAGGATATTCATGTTTATCCCCGTGAATGGGAAAACCTAGGGGGTTATCACACGGGCAATCGTCAGATCACCTCGCGCCCATCACCGGGTTACCGGAGCTATTGCAGTGTGTTGTATATGATAGACACGTTCCTTCAATTTGGTAGAACTCATTAATCCGCTGGGTTCAGGCAATGTCCGTAAAGTGCCTTGCCCAAGGACACAACCGACTAGCTAGCGACCAGTTTCGCACCTGCAACCTTTCGATTGAAAGGCGACGCACTTAACCGCTAGACCATCGAGCCGGATGTTTAGTTGGTAGCACTGCTAAAGTAAAGCTGAAGATTTTATCCTAAATTATTATTGTGCTGCTTATCATAACATTAATACAAAGTGCTTGGGTTGATATGTGGAGAGCAAGCTACAGAAATGAGATACAAGCAGAAACACAGAGCTTTAATGCGCTGACTGAAAAGCTTGAAGAATTACGAAATGAGGTTGACTTGTCCATACTAGGCAGGGCAGATGTGATCGGCATGACAACCACGGGAGCTGCAAGGTGTAGAAATATCCTTCATAGATTGCCGGTAACCTAATAACCGAGACGTTTTTTTTATTGATATTATCAATAAGTTGATTAGATCAAGGTGGTGGTGGTGGAAGAAGCTGCAGAAGTATTTGAAGCACATATCATCACTTCGATGCCTAAATCCACAGAGCACCTCATACTTATCGGGGACCATCAACAACTGAAACCCTCCCCAAATGTTTATGAACTCGCTACTAAGATGAACCTTGACATTTCACTGTTTGAGAGACTGGTAAGCTTTAAATCCAATTTCTCCTGAATCGATATTTAATTGTGTAAAATATCGCAGATGAAACTATATTACTTGGTCGCAACTCTGCCAGTGATCATTTCATTGATCTGTAGTCATTAATAGCTAAAACAACAAAGAAAGTTCCAGTAATACCAACCCTTCAGCACCGTTGTTTGTGGTGATAAATATAAACTATTGTTTCAGGTGAGGAACAACTTACCATATGCCAAGCTGACCTGCCAACATAGAATGAGACCTCGTATAGCCGATCTATTACGGCCGCATATATACGAGACGCTGACCGATAACAAGAATGTGATGGAGTATGAAGAGATACGAGGGGTGGATAAAAGTGTGTTCTTCATATCTCATCAGCACAAGGAGGATATGAATGTCGATGGAAAAACCAAAGTTGGTTTAGTACTTAGTAGGCAACAATACAAAACTGGTCTTATATCAACTCCAAACCTAGAACCAGAAAGTGATGTCTTTTATAACTGAAAATTTGGACCACTTTAAAATAGGTACTTTTTCACACAGGCCCCCTAGTTACATTACAATTTGTCCCATAGTATAATATTGCAAATTTGAATGGTTTCATTTATTATTTTTTAAATTTGTTAATATTATTGCTTAGATGAACCAACATGAAGCAGAGTTTATTGTAGCATTGTGCAAGTATCTTCTACTACAGGAATATAAGCCAAGTCAGATAACAATCCTCACCACTTACACAGGTTATTATTGATATTTTGAGTATGTTAGTGTATATATTGAAAAAATATATTTAAAATATTTTATCTTTATTCATCATTATCATAGATGTATCATGTACACAGTCAAGTGGCCATAGGCCTTATCTCAAGTCGCATTATTACTGTGGTTTAGTTCATGAACAATTTGCATAAACTTACTTGCCACACATATCAACTGGCAGGCTTCTAAGCCACACATTTGTCAGGCACATTTCAAAATTTTTTATGATTAAATTTTGTGCAGGCCAGTTACTCGCTCTAAAAAATATCATCAACAAACGTGCAGTTGAACTGAACAGATGTGTATGTGACTGTTGTGGATAACTACCAGGGAGAAGAGAACGACATCATACTTCTGTCACTTGTGCGAAGCAATGAATCGGTAACTTAGTTTTCGCCATGTAATTGCAGGTATTTGATAAACATTCTCTTCCCAGGGAAGTATTGGCTTCCTCAAAATACACAACCGCGTGTGTGTAGCACTTTCGCGGGCCAAGAAAGGACTTTTCTGTATCGGGAATATGAAAGTTAGTTTATGACTTCTCAATTAAAGGTTTAAATAATTATATTATTTTTCATAGTTACTGCAAAAAGAAAGCAATGTATGGGACACCATTGTAAAAAGTTTAGAAGAAGACCAACTGATCGGAAGTAGTTTGACATTAAAGTGCAGAAACCACCTGCATACTCCTGTGCTTGGCTGAATATGCAAAAGATTTTAAGAAGTTACCAAAAGGTCCCTTGATAAAGTTGTGTGTCTGGTAATATTTATATCTTTGTGCAAAACAGGGGGTTGTGGGGTTGCATGCTTGTACCGATTGAATTGTGGCCACAGTTGCACACGAACTTGCCACCCAGATGACATGGATCACAGCAAGTTCCAATGCATGAAACCTTGCACCAGGTCATGTCCACTGTCGCATCAATGTTTACAGAAGTGTTGGGAGGATTGTGGAATGTGCCCTGTGCTTATGGATAAAGTAAAATTTGATTTATTCATTGTTAACACTCATAAAAAAACTTTAAAACAGCACTTTTAATTAAATATATAGTTTTTAGATGCCTTTAATGCATACCTGTGTTTCGATACAATTACTAGAAATGCATCTCAAATATCAACAGATACGAAACTGTCTGCCAATAATTTAACGCTGTTCATATTGTTATTTTTGTTGTTACAGCCAAATATTATGCATATGTATCCCAAGTATCTAGCCCTTTCTTTGTGTTTAGAAAGTGCCTGGATGTGGACACATGCAACATATGAAGTGTGGAAGTGAACCTAAAGATTTCAAATGTCTGAAGCCATGTTCTATTATCCTGGATTGTGGCCATCAATGTATGGATTTATGTGGGTCACCTTGTGGTCCATGTAAGAAAATGGTGATAAAGGTAATTTTAAGAATTAATTTTAACACATTAGTTGTAAATCTTTTTGTACAGATATTTTGTATTTTTGGCTTTTTTATCTCATGGTGTGATTGACTTCATTCCAATGTTTGCATTGAGGATTAGTTTATATACAGCTCACAAATATTTGCAATGAAGTTTTGAGGATGACTTACTCTAAGGATATTTTCTGGGCATTGATACAATACGACCTGTAGCGTTTTGATAAGTTATTTTGGGTCTTTTGTTGCTACCTGTACTAATTTGTTACTCTCGCAATCCAGACTCCATCACGGAAGGTTCTTTTATTGTTGACCAAATTCAGATACAATGAAACACGCATTCATGATTAATTCATTAAATGCGGGCACAACTTAATAAACACTGAACTCGGCTTCTCTGTATGTTTACTGCAGGAGCCACAGTTCTAAACTGTTAGATATTAATTATGTTTTGAAAACAAAGAGGCCTGGCATTATGTGAGAAATAGGAAGTCCAGGAAGTGTTTGACCTTGCGGCCGCGTTAAAGCGGTTTAACAACCGTGTGAAGGGGAAGTCACATGAAATTAAAGATAACACGCGGTACATATTAAATAAGGACAAAAACACGGATTTGCTACAGACCATACTATGTTTTGCTGTTCTGTGTAACAGTATACATTATAATATAAGGAAGAATTAATTTTGTTTTAATTTGTTCGTTTTGGTTATTCTACACTTTTCTTAAAAGTATATTTTTTAGAATTACTCAATCCTTTAAATTTAGACATTTTAAACAAACTAACACCGTTCAATTTATATGTCAACTTTTCTGGTTTTAAATACAAATTCTTACTTAACAAACATTCATTTAACCTTCGCCTTATTAGAAAAATGTAAACAGCTTGTTTTTCGGTTTACCAACTAAGGAAGATATTTCAAATGTAGGTAAATAAGCATTCTTTTTAATCAGGGTACTAATCAGAATACAATTTTAAAATAAAACTTTCTTATTGGGTTGTGTGTACCTTTTGCTATTTAGTAGGAAATTGCAAATAACCGATCATATTAGAAGGCTAAAAATTAACAATAAAAAATTAACACACATTTTAATTTCCCAAACCTCTGGCAATACACACCTATTTATTTTGTTTAAGATGTCTTACAATCAGTTGCTCTTGATTATTTATAAAATCTTTAGTTTCAAATTCACAGACCATTCCCAAATGTGGACATATACAAGAGATGAAGTGCCATGTTGAACCAAGAAGACTTTGGTGCAAATCGCCATGTAACAAGATATTTGCATGTGGCCACAAGTGTCCTGACAAGTGTTGTAAATCTTGCCGGGATTGTCTTGTCAAAGTGGAAAAGGTTTGTGTTTAAGTGTAAATGTAAAATGACAGTTTAAAAGATTTAAATGATTATTGAAAATGATGAATAGAAACTATTGTTCTGTGGTGAAAAAACCTTTTGCATGACACAGACAATGCCAAAATGTGGCCACCAACAAAAGATTAAATGTTACAAAAACCCAATGCTCTTCAAATGCAAAGCAGTATGTGAAAAGCAGCTTAGTTGTGGACATCAATGTAAAGGAATATGTTCCCAGAAGTGCCCAGATTGCCAAGTGTTGGTTAATAAGGTAATTAATATCATGCTAAACTTTGCTTAAAAACGGTTATACTATTTTCTTTTAAATTGGTATTGTCATAGATTACATGATTTAGGGTAGGCCTATTGCAGTATATGTTATGTTCCATATTTAGATTAGAAGGACTGATTTAATATAACCCATGTATTATCATTTAGTAACTTTGTTTTATTATATTAGAGACTTGGATGTGGTCACGACCAAAGACTGATGTGTTCGCAAGATGTAAACACTGTGAAATGTCAATCACGTTGTGAGAAAATGTTGGCATGTGGACATCAGTGTGTGGAGAAGTGTTGGAATGACATCTGCACCACAGACTGCTTAATAAAAGGTAAAGGTTGTTGTTATGATTTTTTTAAACACTTTATTAAACACGGATGTTTTTGGCATCTTTCATATATATATATACAGTGGAACCCCGCTTACCTGGCCACCTATGGGACCGTCATCAAGCGGTCGCGTTAGCGGGGTGGTCGTGTTAGTGAATTTTGATTTGAAGCAAATTGTCGTCATAGGCAGGCAAAACGGCTGCCTTTTTACTAATTTTTCTCCAAATGCCATAATTATTAGATACTGCAGAATAAATAAAAAATTAACAACTGCTAGTACTGAAGTTTATCTTATAAGATTCAGTTCTGTTTGCCACAATTTTCTTTGTGTGTGTGTACGCGCTTATTTAATATTATCGTTTTGATTATAAAATAAATTTAACATTATCATTTTGGTGACAAAGGCAAATTATTTATCACGTGTGGTCACTTAAGCGGAGTTAAATTTAAAGTTTTGGACCAAAATATGGCGGTCCTGATCTGGAAACCGGGGTGGTCGCATTATTGAAACATAATACAATGCATTACCATAGTTAATTATTTGGGACCGCACTAAAGTGGTCCTGATAATGAGGTGGTCGTGTTATTGAGGTGGTCTCCAAGCGGGGTTCCACTGTATATATATATATATATCTATATATCTATATACACTTTTTATTAAATGTTATGGTAAAAAAGTGTATATTTCTGCCATCATGGTCGACACAATGTCAAAAAATAATTTAACAATTTGTTATGATACCAAGATGATTAACCTATATGTCTTTGGCATTGACATTATCGTAATCACTAAGGTAGTTTTTAATATTAAATAACACACGACAAATGTCAATTTAACTGCGGAAAATATTACAACCAGTCACTTAAAAACTCTCCTTCATCTTGCACAAGGCAGATATTGCGTAACAAAGATAACAACTAGGCATTGTTAGGACTTATAGGCTCATTGCCTCATTTATACTATTAGTCCTTAGTGCAGCGGTTCCCAAACTGGGCGCCGCGGCGCCCTGGGGAGCCGCAAGACTTTGCCAGGGGCGCCGCGAAAGCATGCGGAAGTTGCTGCATTTATTGTTTTTTTCACAAAAAAAAACAGTACATGTGTGTTACAGCGGTAAAACGTTAATTGGAGATGCTTGAGCCTGGTGTGCAACCCCATACACTGGCATAGAGCATTCGTTTTACTTGTAAAATCCATTGTTCGGTGTTATCTGCCACTATTTGCTCACTAACATGGCATTGTTTTCGAATAATGGTTTGTCAAATAACTGCTTTGCATTAATTGACTGTTCGTCACTTTAGTAGTTTAGTGAATAGTTTTAAAGAGTTTGAATGGTTATCCAAATACATGCTATATAGTCTGGATATACAATATACAACACATGTAGTTTGAAAATTTTGGCTTTATGAGGGAGCCGCAAGGTTTAATAAGTTTACAAAAGGCGCCGCCAACAAAAAAGTTTGGGAACCGCTGTCTTAGTGTATGCAAAAGACGTTGTGATTTCACTGTACTAATGGGCTTTGTGCCTTTGTGTCTTTAGCATCTAATAATAATTTAATATTAAACCAAACTGCAATAGCTTCGGTAGCCCGACGGTGGGCGCGAGGTGATCTGACGATTGTCCGAGTGTTAACCCCCTTGGTTTTCCCATTCACGGGGATAAACATGAATATCCTATCCTATCCTAGTAGCACTGGTAAAATAATGGTTTGTGTTAGATATACTAGATGTTGGTTATCTCTATAGATTTGTTGAACTGCCTAAATGTGGCCACGTATTCACCCACACTGTACTGGATAAATTGATGGAGGTGGAAGATAGCGTAAAATCTTCTGGACAAACAGTTAAACATTGCCCGCAATGTAAGGCCCCTATACTGCAGTGTGTGAGGTATGGCCAGCTGCTCTCACAAACATGGAGGTTTGGAACTTTATACAAGTTTTAATTATTTCCCAATTTTTTTTTAATATTTCTTTGTACATATAACAGAGACAGAGTGTTTGTTAAACCAATGCAAAAGCCCAGCCCATTTATGGTCAAGAATCAAAGGGAAAAGTATATCAAGACCGTTGCTACCAATCATGCTTCCAGTGAGTTTATTCAAGCCGCATTTCAATTGGTTCAAAGGATTTCTGTAAGTACAGTGGACGTTTAGTTTAGTTTATTCATTTTTTGCCCCAGTTTTTAAAATTGGCAAACGAATATAATCACGATACAGGAACGGGAAAAGACGGCAAAACGAACAGTCGTTAAAACACGTCATTAAAAAAAGGGATATAATTTAATAAACATAGCGTACGCGGCCGCCAAACCTAGGCGAAAGAACAATATTAAGCGATCCAAATTTAATTAGGATCAAAACGATATAGAGCCCTGAAGAAGAGTGTGCGGTAAAGCGCGACCAGTACAGTTTATATTTCTTTTAAACATCAAAGTTGCCGAATCAATTATTTTCTCATTTATTTAACAGGAGAAACGAACGAAACAACAACTAAATTTTAAACTTATGAAACTGAAATACATATACCGACTACTTGAGATACAAACAACAAACATCAAGAAAATGTTCGGTGGAAAAAGCACACAAAGTGACGTGTTGAAACGAACCAAAGGTTGGATTGAAATGTTGACTGTCGTTTTTATTTTATGTAGAGAGTATTACACGGCGAAACATGCTTAACAGGCCAAAGTATTTTGATTGATGTGTTACAGTATGTTACATGTGGTGGTGGACTAAATGTGTTACTTTTATTTGCACGACGCAATGAAAAACAGTGACGCAATTGTTGTAACCAGTGTAATAGTTACACAACAAGTACGGATTAAATCTGAAATCAATAACAGCATATGGAATTTGTTATTAACAGCAAGCAACTTTATCTGGCTTGATTTTCAATTTGGATCACTCGTTATATAGCCTGAGTTAAATACACTAATCGCAAATACACATTATGCACATGGTTAAGTACCTACCCATAGCCTTTATTTTGGGCTGTAGTTTAAACACACGAGAATTATTGTTAGTATATTATGTCAGTTTTACAACATATTAGTGCAGTATAATTATATTTGCATATTGTTCTCTAACTCGTTGCTTGAGCAGAGATTGCTGATACTGTGGATTTCTTGGGAAGACGACTTTTGGCTGAAAAAGATGGTTACACAGCACAAGAAACAAAGGAATTCACCAATGAATTATATCGGATTGATTCCCTGTTAAAATGATGTCCCAACAAAAATGTATAATAATGTTGCAATGCAAATTATCGAGCTGATATTGTCGATCCAGATTGTATATAGGCTATACCGACCGACTGTATACCGACTCAATTTCGACTTCCTTTAACTAGGATTTTCAGTTCCATATAAACCTCGCCTTGTATTGTATCCTCTATGCTATGTATTTATGGATTCCTTTTAAAAGGGGAAAAGAAACACATTTAGCGGGTTTCGAATTTCCTCACGAATTGTTGAATAACATGATCTCGTATATATAACCAACTTTGGGTTCAAAGCGCAAGGGTATTACCCGTGGTTGTCATCAACCAAATCGATTGTTTTCCAGACATTTGTTATATCGAACTTCGCGCTTAAAATGGAAGTTCCAGTTTAGATCGGATTTGATCGAAAGTTAATTGTTTAACCCAAATACAAAAATGTATAAAATGACCCTAAAAATCTAACAAAAAAATCTGAATCTTATATGTGCAAACATATTGTTTGTTTTTTTGGCGAAAATAACACTTTACAAACCAAAAATGCATATGCCACATTAGACAATAAACATGTCACACTGGCGACTCATTATTTTTCGCTGCCCATAGTCTGGTGTTTTATTTGTCTCTGCGACGGTCTATGGTCAGGAATGGATAGGATAAAAAAAATATTCATGTTTATCTCCGTTATTGTAAAAACGCAAGGCGTTAACACACGGGCAATCTTCAGAACACCTCACGCCCATTGCAAAAAAGTATTTTAGTGTAATCGAGACAATTCTTTATTACCTTTCAGATTCAGACAATAGCGCTTAGTGTATTGAACACAATAAGCGAGCGACTAGTTACTTACCTGCAACCCGATTAGTCTGTTGGGTTAGTGCATCGTCTATCAGCCTGTGGGAATCCCACACGTATTTATAATTGTATTGCTGTGTATTTTAACTTTTAGTTCCATGCCATGTGTCCTTATTTTGTGCATGGGAAGTTGCGTTTAGTTGGCTGTTTTTGGTGGCTAAGTTGATGAATTGTTTCCCGCGAGTTTTGTTTAACGCCTTCCAAGCCTCATGTACAAACATGTGTTTCCTCCTATGAGTTTTATATAAACTGTGTATAATTCCATAATATTGAGGGAGGTGTCGGTTGGTCGCTTTTGGTCTGACTCTCTTAAGCTGGATGCACACATACGCGCGATTAGGGAACGGTAACGGGACGCGACCTTCCGACACGCGACTGCACGGCTCCGTTTCCGCGCACGGTAATCGCTCGACGGCGTGTGCAATGCACACATGCACTTTGGTAATGCTACACCCTATAGTCCGAAAGCTCAGCACGAATTTTAGAACGTCATCGAGAACAAAAGGTTTCATACGCGAATTTGGTTAATTATGTTATGAACGTTCAATTTCTGTTTGTCAGCTGGTTCGGACCGGGGGCGTATAAGCGCTACGTTACCCCATTTTAGCCCCAAAGGGGTCAATCAGTAACGTCAAAAGTACAAGAATGAAATTTATTTAAAAAGAAAGCCATAAACATACTATAAATAAAACAAGTGAAACTGACAAAAATTTCCGGGGCAAAGACCCGGTCAGCTGGTCCTAATTGTGCGACCCAAAAGGGCGATTGATGACGTCATAACGAACAAGGATGAAACCTATTGGAAATCGAAGATACAGCAAAGTACATATCTAAAATGAGTTAGCTGACTTAATTTTCAGGGGCAAAGTCCTCGTCAGACCCCAATTACTGCGCTGCCCCTTTTTTAACATGACGTCATAACGAACAAGGATCTATTGGAAATTGAAGATATAGCAAAGTACATATCCACAATGATTTAGCCGACTTAATTTTAGGCGAAGTTGCGTTTAGGACGTCAATTGTACAATAACCCCTTGCTACCCATACATCTTATTGCTTCTATTATTATGACAGAACTTTGCACTTGCATATAAGCTCAAACTTTTATTATTACGTTCATTATTAGGTCATAGAAGTTCAGGAATTGTAAAAAAGGCAACAATGCCGTGTGTTGTTGTTTGCTATATATCGCTAGGATTAGTTTACGTACGGTTTGTATTTTTAAAACAGCAACAATGTAACGACAGTTATGGCAGAAGAAGTCGAAGGTATGGGTTTGGAAGTATTACATTACTATTGCAATGAAAGCAGTGTAAGTGTTTAACATGTTGATTTTAATTTAAGACGTAAACTCACTTGGGGATGATTCTGGCTTACTATCTGACAAAAACCAAGAGGAAGTAGCGGAGAACCATCAAGGTACACGCTTTTCTTTACATACGTTTAATTTCATGTATGTACGTATATATGACTATGTGTTACACGATACCTACATGTGCATGTATTAGATACATAAAGTATGTTTGAAGTAATATTTTATTATTTTTTAAAGATTAGTGCTGTGTCCTCCACGTTGGTGCTGGCTGTCGAAGTGGTCACATAACTCTGTTTCATGTTGAAACTTTAAAAAAATGTCAATTGATATTAAAAGTTAGAAAGCATACTGCGTTGAAATACGGAAATTTTGATCTTCCTGAATCTGTCGATAATCACTCTGGTTTTCACCTTGACTGCTACAAAAAATTCACAGCCTTATCGGCCAAACAAAGAAAATTCCTTAAAGAAATAAATGATTGTCCTACAACTTCCAGCAACGTTATTTCCAATGAAATCTCGGAATCCAGTAGAACAGCACCAGCGAATAGGTTAATGCGATCAACACAAACAGCAAGCACTTCGTCATCGCGGACGGGAATATTCAAAAAGGTATGTTTGTTTTGCTCCAAGGAAAGTAAAAAACAAAGTGGAAACAAAATTCCCTTGACGGCATGCCAAACGACAAACTTTCAGGAGAATGTGAAAAGATACGCTGAAATTTTAGGTGACACCGTAATGCTCTTGAAAATCAAGGATGTAGATTTCGTCGCAAAAGAAGTTCATTACCATGGCATTTGCAGAATACAATATCAGAAACGAGCTGAAGCTGCAGGAATGCATCATTCGACTGACCAAGTGTGTAAATCATTGTGGCATTGCTCTAGGGATGTGCATGCTCGCGCATTTGACATAATATGTTTATGGATACATGATACTGTAGTACTTAATGGAGAGGTGCACGCTTTGAAAGATGTCAATGAATATTACAAGTCATTAACAGTCGAAATAGGTGGACAACAATTTGACGAAACGACAATGAATTCCCAGCATTTGAGAGATAAATTAATTAAACACTTCGGAGATCAAATTCGAATATGCATTGGACAAAATAAGCATGGCCATCTATTATTTAACAGCACGATGGATATAGAAACGGCAGTGAGGTCTTCACATAACCATCAAAAAGAATTAGCAGTTAAAATGAGGGATGTTGCATTTAGCCTTCGTTCAGCCATATTAAATGCTGAAACAAAAGAACTTCCAAAGGATCTTAAAGTGTTACATGTAGATAAGGGGGAGATCGCGGTCCCTGATATTATTTCAATCTTTTTTTGGTTTCCTTATTAATGGTCCAGATGTACGTGTTGGGAACAGTGAGAGCAAAAAACGAAGAATCGACTCTGTTTCCCAAGATGTTGTTTTCTCTGTTGTAGGTGGACGATATAAACCATCAAAGCATTTGAAATTGGGGCTTGCAATGAAAAGTATCACAGGAAGCAGAAAGGTAATCGAGATCTTAAACAGATTGGGGCACTGTGTTAGTTACCACACCGTTGAAGAAATTGAAACCGAACTTACGTTTGCGTCTTGTGATACCAATCGTGTTACGCCGTATGGAATTTCACTATCTCCAAATGTGCCTATCGAATTAGCATTCGACAATTACGACCGATTCGTAGAAACATTAACTGGAAAAGACACTCTTCATGATACCGTGGGGATTGCATATCAAGAAAAAAATACAGAAGAAAATGTACTAGAGCCTGATAGTGATATACCTTCAGATGATTCAGAACGGCAGGCAAGTAATTCTCGTCGACGTACTTTTGTACCGAGTGGTCTTGATATAGAACCATACAGAAAAATTCCTAGAATGTCGTCATCGGAATTTTTACCAACAGATGACCCAAGGAGACATTTTGTACCAGAAAGCTATGCACGAGCTAAACATTTGGATATTCTGTGGATGATATCTGCTTGGTTCTCCATTGAACACACACCAATGTGGGTTGGATGGAACGCCAACCTGGAAGGACCTTCAACGTCAACTCATAAAGTATTTTATGTACCTCAGATTAACCAGTCTCCAACCTCATCATCGGTTGTAGCTGAAACGCTTCGAATTGCACAGCGTGTTGCAAGTGAATGCGGAAAGAATGAGATTTCCGTCACGTACGATCTCGCAATAGCAATGAAAGCTATGCAAATTCAAGCAGAAGAAACTCCTACCTTTGACAACGTTTTTGTTCAGCTTGGAGGATTTCACATCGAAATGGCATATTTTAAAGTGATGGGTAAATTCATAAATGAGTCTGGGGGACCTCACATTTTGGAAGAAAGTGGATGTTTAGCTACTGGCTCAATGAATGCGTTCATTTTGGGTAAGCATTACAATTGATGTAAACGAATTCACCAGTTACTATCTCTTGCCATGGAAATCACACACTTTAAAGCCTTTCTTAATGCAACTACAAGTTCCTTGTCTAATACTGTGTTGACAGAACTTAAAGGCATTCAATCGTATGATGCAGTTGATAATCTTGCACTGGAGCTACGAGATCTTGTGGAAAAGTACGAGAATTTCCGGAAGGAAACTGAACAAGGAAATCACGGAGCTACTGCTCAATACTGGTTGTCATACGTAAACATGGTTCACCTTTATCACGAATTTTTACGAAGCATACGCACTGGCGACTTTCAGCTTTATGTGTATTGCTTGCCAAAGCTAGCTTCTTTCTTCTTCGCTTTTGGTCATGTTAATTACGCTCGTTGGCTTACACGATTTTACGACAACCTGCTAAAAATTAAGGAAACCCATCCAGAATTGGGATCAGAGTTTGAAGATGGAAACTTTTCATTGAGACGTACACACAAGAGGATTTGCAAGGGTACCTATCAATTTAACTCTGGAGCAAACCATTAATGCAGATGCCTCAAGCCAACGATCTGGTGTAACAGCATTTACGAATTTTTATCTCAGCACGACAAAGGTGGGCAAGGAGTCATTACATTCGTACAAACATTTTGTCAATTCTGTTCGATGAACTCGGCCTTCATCGTATAGAAGATGTTAGCCAAGATTTGAAGCCACATCAAGTACGCAAAAACTCCGAACGGTTGCAAAATATCCTCAACAAGATAAATGATTCGCTTAACCCGTTTTCGCAAGTTATTACCAATGAAACTTTATATAACATTGGTTCTGGAAAAGCTGCCTCTGTTGATACAACTAAATTTCTGCTGCGTGCTCGTGAGATTGGCGAAAAAGCACGAGATACCTTCATTGAGAAATGTGTCGAAAATCCTAAATGCTTTAAAGGAAGAATCCCCAAAGTTAAAGTATCTACATTTGCGTCAGAAGGCATTAAAACAAAAAGAAAACGCAGCAACGGTCAAATATATGAAGTGAAAATGGAACGTGATTTGTTTGGAAGAATCCTTTGCATAGCCCTGGACAACAAAATGGATATGGGTGAAGTGTTAGCGTACCCCCTGACGCCATTGCCTCTTTCGTTGTGCCACATTGATGGGATTATGCACAAAACACAAAAATCCACGCTACTGAAAGAACTGGAAAGACGAATCACAAGCGACGCCCCATCAAAGATTGATTGTTTGGTAGTTGACGGAATGTTTTATCTTCATTTGGTGCATGATCTTCCCACAACATTTGGAAGAATTGCCTACTATCTAATGTGCAAGTTGTGTCAAAATGATTGCAGCACTATTCATTTGGTTTTTGATAGAACGATGTCACCATCAATCAAGGATTGTGAAAGAAATAGTGGAGAGGGAACTTTAGACAGATCGATGGCATTTCGAATAACCGGTCCCGCTCAAAAACGGCCTTCAGATTACTTGAAGGCGCTGAGGAATGACAATTTCAAGGAATCTCTTACAGAATTTCTTGTCGATTATTGGCAAGACGACTCCATCTCCAACGTTCTAAAAGACAAGTTGCTGTACTTAACCTGTAGAGAAAAATGCTACTCGTATCACAACAGCAATGGTAAAGTGATAAGGATGGAAGAACCAACACTTCAAAGTTCGCACGAGGAAGCAGATTCGCGGATGATATTTTATCTAACTCAACTTTCTGTCCCAAGCAATGTGGTCGTACGAACAGCTGATACTGATGTATAAGTGATTCTTCTTGGAAATATGCATAATTTTTCTCCAAATTTAAAAATATGGATGGAGGTCGGGTTGCAGTCAAATAACACTCTGCGCAGGGTCGGTTTTAGGCCGATTTGACCGATTAGATCAAATTGGGCCCCGCACTTTTAAGGGGCCCCGCGCTAGCGGGGGTCTCACTGTATTACGAGGTTTAAAATACTACTGATACTGAAACGTAAAATAAAAAGTGAAATAATATTCTTTCTCATAATATCAATTTGTTATGCATCGTAACTAAGTCAAATTTATATTTCTGTGTCTGCCTGTTACGTCATAATGAATATGGTTGCTAAACAATAAATAGATATGTCTGGAAGTAAAACAATATATCGTAAATAAGCATCCACATTACCTTTAATTTGTTTTATAGCAAGTATTAAAAGTCTATTTTTGTAGTTTGGATGTACTGGTATGTATTTTATGATATATAAACACCCATAAATTTTGCTATGAGGAGTAGGGGCCCCGCCATCACATTTCTAATTGGGCCCCGCGGTTCTTAGCACCGGGCCTGACTCTGCGATATATAAATGCTTCGAAACTGCACGTTAAGCTTGGTTTACAGTTATGTAAATCTCTCCCTGGATTTCATGCATTCACAGGATGTGATTACACAGCTTCCTTCAGCAGAAAGGGGGAAATTCGACCGTTTAAACTTCTTGAAGATGACGACATGGTCCAAAATGCATTTGCAAGTTTAGGGGAAACGGAAGATGTTGAATCCGTAGCGATCCAAAACCTTGAAAAGTTCGTTTGTAGAATGTATGGGATGAAGAACAACACTTCGGTAAATGATGCACGTTTACATGCGTTTCTGAAAGCATATACTCCTCAAAATACTGGTAAACCTATGAATGACATTAAAGGAATCACTGCCGGCACACTGCCACCGTGTGCTGCCTCTCTGCATTAGAAAATACTGCGAACAAATTACGTATCCAGTATTTGGTTAAATGCCCATTCCTGTAACCCCCCGTCTTTGCTACCAGAAAATTGTGGCTGGACTTTGGTAGATGAGCAGTATTCTTTGTGCTGGTATCATGGCGACTGTGTTCCTCCTTCATGTGATACCATGATAAACGAGCACATCAGCGACAACATCGACACAGATGACACTACACTAAGGGAATATGATAATACTAACGAACACCATTCATTGAGTGATTACGATTCTGACTAATTGAGTGATTACGAAAATGATTTCCGATAAATCTTTTAAATATAATCTGTAATAAATTACAGTGCATGTGATTGTCGCCGATGGAAAATCTTACTTACTGGATTTATTAAAAAACTTGCCAAACAATAAGTGAAAAATCCGATTGTAAAAGAAACTAACCACTACAAATATCTTGAATAATGCGTTTTTCCTAACTCTTTTGATTAATTGCGCCTATGTATTTTTTTTAAATTTTTAATTAAACTCATCGCTTTTATTCTTTTGTGTCTATAAAAAGCACAGTTCCTTTCGCAATTTAAGGTATCAGTGAGAATATAACCCTAAAAGTTTGTCGGTTTCACTTGTTTTTGCCCTTTTATGTATATATTTTTTTCGTGTTAAGCATATATTGTTCCTGATCGTTATGACGTCATGTTAACCTGTTTTGAAAGGGGCAGCGCAGTAATTGGGGTCTGACTAGGACTTTGCCCCTGAAAATTAGGTCAGCTAAATCATTTTGGATATGTACTTTGCTGTATCTTCGATTTCCAATAGGTTTCATCCTTGTTCGTTATGACGTCATCAATCGCCCTTTTGGGTCGCACAAATGGGACCAGCTGACCGGGTCTTTGCCCCGGAAATTTTTGTCAGTTTCATTTATTTTAATTATAGTATGTTTAAGGCTTTCTTTTTAAATAAATTTCATTCTTGTACTTTTGACGTTACTGATTGACCCCTTTGGGGCTAAAATAGGGTAACGTAGCGCTTATACGCCCCCGGTCCGAACCAGCTGACAAACAGAAATTGAACGTTCATAGCATAATTAACCAAATTCGCGTATGAAACCTTTTGTTCTCGATGACGTTCTAAAATTCGTGCTGAGCTCTCGGACTACTAGTGCTTTTCTAACACGAACTTGTTTTTTTAACAATCAACAATTTGGATTTAGAAAAGGGCACTCAACCAGCGATGCTTGTAATGTGTTGGTTAACATTGTAAATGAACAATTAGAAAAAAAGAAATCAGTTATTGGTGTTTTTCTTGACCTTTCCAAAGCCTTTGATACAATTGACCATGGAATCTTACCTAGTAAAATGTCCCATATCGGTATCCGAGGTGTTGCACTTGATTGGTTCACAAGCTACCTGTCCGGTCGCAAAAAGATACTAGACTTTAATGGAATTTTATCATCCCACATGAACCCTGTGAAACATGGTGTGCCTCAAGAATCAATCCTTGGGCCATTATTATTTCTTATATATATAAATGACCTTTCAAATTGCCTTAAGCACAGCCAAACCATAATGTTTGCTGATGACACCAGTATTTTTACACCTGGTGTTAATCAATCTGTAATTTATAAAAATGTCAATGATGACTTAGGTAGAGTATCTTCCTGGCTCTGTACAAACAAATTAATTTTGAACATTGATAAAACCAAGTATATGTACTTTTCCAACTCTACCAAACCAGTGCCATAACCTCCCCCCATAGTGATAAACAATTATCCAATTGAAAAAGTTCATTCTTTTAAATTCCTGGGATTGACTATTAATGAACACTTGTCTTGGAAACCCCACATGCTAACACTGATTAAAAAATTAAACACCAATATGCTCATGATACGTAAAATTAAACATTTAATTGACCGCCCATCACTCATTACATTATATCACTCACTGATTGTTAGTCATATAACATACTGCATTTCCACCTGGTGTTATGGTAACAATCAATTACTAAATAAACTTCAACGTATATGCAATAAATATATACGAATGATATTTAACCTTGGAAAACAGGAAAACACAGTAAGAATTATGCAACAACATAGGTTTTTAACTATACATGACATGCACAAGCTTGAAATATTATCTATTATGCACAAATGTAAACACCACAATGTACCCCCTTCTATTTTACAGTGTATTAAGTTAAAACCAATGACATCAGGCATGTCGACCAGACAAAAATCCCGATTTATAATTCCATACTGCAGTAAAACCACCACCCAGCAATCCATAAAATATATTGGCCCCAAACTCTGGCATCAACTTCCCACTAGTATACGTGATATAAAGTCATTTAACAAATTTATTAAAGTAGTAAAACAACACCTCTTGGATGATCCTCACCCTCTTCCTTAACCATTGTTAATTTATTTAATATCCCCCATTGCACGGGTCGCTTTACGGCACACTTTTCTTCGAGGCTTAGTGCAATTTTTATTTTATAAACAATTATTTAATTATTTTTTATTTTTTTTAATTGGGTTTAGCGGCCACGTCAAATTATACAGAATTTTAATAGTCTATTTCTTTTTTTAGACGTGTTCTAACGACTGTCGTTTTGCCGTTTTTCCCGTTTTCCAAATTTTTACTGATAGTCCCGCTTCGTGTTTTCATCGTGGAAACAAAAAATAAACTAAACTAACACCCGGAAGTCTTAATATTGTTGCACTACTAGATAGCTGTTATATTAACACTAAATTATCATAAAATATGAAATGACAATATTCATTATGCTTGAATCTGATGAACAACTTACCAACTACAGATACCAGTTTATTTTATTGGCACAATAAACCCACGGTATTGCCTACATCTGTCCGTACAAAATTATAATCAGATACCGTACCGTTTGTAACAAGAACACAACCATGTATTTAAAAAACAAACGTTAAATTGTATAAAATAAAGTGAGAAAAGAAAGCTTTTACGGCAACGAAATGACAACTTTAATTTAACATTGAATTTGGATCCTCCAGTATCTCAATCTCTACTGGAGGATTGATTAAATTATTAATTTGTCGAATGAGATGTGATGATACAGAAGGTTGCATTTCACGCAATTCAGCAGCCCAGTACATGGCTAAGTGAACAAACTTGTCACTTGGTTGTAGATTTCTTTTCTCTCTTTCTTTTATTCCTTCCTCATTTCGCCTCGCCATTACCAGTATTTCATTCTAAAATAAAAAGAATACTTTGAACCGATATTCTATACGTAGATACTAGATAGTATTGACTTACCCTATATCTACCTAAGCTATGTCCCTGTGTACAGTGCTTTAAATGGCTGCACGCTGCGCGAAAACCGAATAAAATACTTCAGCTCTGTTCACCCCTTGCCCTGGTAAAACCCGTTTAAAAGTAAAGCGCTGCTTCAAGCCGATTTTGACGGGCATGGCATGGGCTATCGCCCCGACATCTGCCATAAGAGAAAATGGAATCGCAATGAAACTTCGTCATTTGTTAGATAACATGGTCTAGATATGCAGAAACTAAAATTTTAGAAGATAAATTTGACGGAATGGCTTTAATTTTAATCAGATTTGGCAAAGTATTAAAGCTTTAACCACTATTGTACCACATAGAATAATTCCAATATTTACCCAGAAAAATACCATAAAACATTTGTCTCCATATCATGATTTAAAGGCATGCCATGTCGTCCGGATATCTCCAAAAAGGAGTCGTCAAATCGAATGAAAACTTTAGGAATTATTAGATAACATGACCAAATATGTAAAAAAAGAAATTTATGTACTTAACCCAGTGGAACTCCCCGAAGCGATGACAAACTATTTTGGGCTATTTTGGGAATTTAGCTTCATTTTACTTCAGCGCTTGACAAGAGGCTTAAATTTAAAACATTTGTTCGAAAATCTAACACGTCTATTCTTTCGTTGACTACACATGAAAAATAAGTTTGGTTTGATAACTATGGGACCCATGCGTTTATGCTTGCAGAAGCAAAACTATGGCAGCCCTGTTGAAATTTCTTTAATGTTAAATAACATGGACCTGACGAGCACATATCTGACAATAACATATATTGTGTAATGAACACGAATAACAAGATCGGATTGGTAACTCAGGGACACATGCGTTTATGCTTGCAGATACAAACTACATTTTTGGTGTATAAAATACAAACTGTGGTAAGGGGCCCTGGTCGCATGAATATATAGCATACAAAATCTGTTTTACAAAAAGTGGTGGTTAAACAAGTGATTGACACTCTCTAGTTAGTTTCTTCACATTGTTAACCGTCGGCTAAAACGCTTTGATTGACATCGACAATTTTCCATAAATAATTGAAGACGTTTTGAGTAAAATTATTTACATGTTACCTGTCAACATAACGCAGTTTGGCAATTGTAATCATTCCCGCATGTATGTAATAATCATTTACTTTGGTATGTAACATTCTTTGCGTGTATTTCGTGCTACATAACCCGACGTGTTTCGCCTTAAATTCATTCACCACCAAGTACCTCTAATACAAGAATACAATAATTATGAAGTGGTAGCCAATGGATAAGGGAGTCGCAAAGCTTCTAGTGCAAACATCTATCATATAGTGGCTAGAATAAGTTGGAAACACAAGTCAGCCTGTCGTCGAAACATATTAAGTAAAATGTTCGTACAGTTGGAAGCTAGGCTGCTAGCCGGTGTTGTTATCCATTAGTGTAAACTTACAAAGGAGGGATACCAGCTCGATGTTTGTAAGAAACAATTTTGAGACTGATGAATTTAGGTTGATACAAGTTGAAATCTAAAGTTTTATGACTTCTTGTGGCAGGGTTTTGAGTGGCAGCCCTTTTTATGTGGACAGTTTGCATTAAAGATATAGGGAGGATAATTATTTGAACGCCTTTTTAATGAAAACTGGTCATTTTAGATTTTGGTCCATAATTTGTAAATTTACAGCGCTTAGAGTGTGCATAATGGTTACTAGTTACCTGTTTGTCTAAAACCCCACACCTAATTAATTAGGCTAAATAGCAAAGTAATTAATCAGTCTTTTTTTTTTTGGGTTATTTTTATTCCGATAAAAGGTTGTTTAAATACTTTTTCAAGATTTTTACTCCGCATGGCAGTAGTGAATATAAGTAAATGTTTCGATACAAGTTGTGAAGCCGATTTGTTATATGGAGTCCAAAAATAGGCTTTTATCGGTATTCACAAGAGCTTATTTTTTTCAATTTCTTTTTATTACCAGAATCCTTGGTTTCCATTTTGTTTTGGGTTATCAACTTTAGAAAAATCAATATAACAAGCAAAAACAATTCGACCTAACCGCCACGACGATCAACAAACTTCAAAAACTATAGCGAGCTCCACATTGGGACCGTATGAAAATGGACACCGTAACTTTCTCAAACGGACAATTTTCGACGTGAACTTCAATTCGAAGTTTCAATTTCATTCGCAACGACGAGTTGGTCTCAAGTCACTTCTTTTGTGCACGGACTGTGAATTTTCATCGAGTCGAGACGTCGACAAGAAACCTAAAAGACACAGCTAGCAGTTTTAAGAAGCACCGTCAAAACAATAAGTTTTAAGAAGCAAGTACGAAACGCCCCGATTTCGCTGGACGATGTTGGCGACCATTCAATAAGACAACGCACTCTATTTAACTCCAGTTCAAGGCATCGTCGAAGAAATCCGTCGACGAACGAAGAAATGACGCCGTTCTTTTACGAACGATTAAGAGGATTGTATTTTTCTTTGTTTTGGTTCTATATAGAAAAAATTGTAGTTTTTATTTAATCTTCATCGAATTGCAAATATTAGTGGTTCTGAATTGGTTCGATAGTACTAGGCTATTGCAAGAATGCATAATCTCGGTGTTTCATAGATCGCCTTAAGCCAACCAACGCACTTTTAGATTTAACGATTTCGCCGGCATCTTCATCTGGCGATATTTCGGTAGCTGGTGAGAATGACATCACCAGAATAGCCGTTGATGCAGATACACTTACTTCTGTTCCGCAGACGTTCGTTTCAACAAGACGGACGCTGAGCAACCCGTCAAAAGAACCCGATTTGGTAAAGTGCTGCGCAGACCGACTCGCTTGTCTATTTACGAGACGCACTTATAAAACGATGGTGCAAATATTACTCGTGTCAATTGTGATCTTCTGGATGTTGGCTTTATCCCGCCAAGAGTCGCTATCTTTGAAATTATGTTACCCCTCATTATACCGAGGCGAATACGTAGTTCCAAAACCAAAGATATGCAAGAGGGAAGTGGCAGCTACAGCTTTCAACTGTACTGGCAATCTTCTGATTCCTGAAGAAAGTGTTACGAGAATACCTGTATACGCTTGCCAGACGTTTACCAGCCACTGGATGACAGTTAATTATTTCTTTGGTGCCCAAACACACGATTCTCGAACGGTTCCTGATCCCGCCCCAGCTGCAAGTGCGTGCAAAAATTGGATGAAAACGAAAGTTACCGCTGCTATTTATATACTTAGGCCACAGACTGAGATGTCTTGGGCCGCTTCGAACTAAGTAAGATACGTGTATAAGTGGGCTGTAGGAAGAAACGGTGTTGTAAAGAACGGTTTACTTACCCGTTCCTGCTATTCTATGACCACAACAGAGATTGACCAGTTCCATGTCCGCCATGCACAATTGTGACGTGCACTCCGGAAGCTGTACAGTCGGCAACCGAATTTTCGTGTGGGACGTTCTACCGAAGATCGATTGCCCTCCAATGAAGACAAGATCCAACACTACAGTTACGATGCATTTGAGTGATACACGAGAGTTAATTCGAATTGAAATTAAGGCTATGGGTCTTAGCATGCATAGTCAAGTCAAATGCTCTGAGCGCATGAACAAGTGTTTTCCAGGTCACGCCACATGCCTGGTCAGCGGGTTGGTTTTTATCTCGTCCGAATGTAAGGAACTGGATACGTTGTCTTACTATAAGTCATCTCTGGTGCCCACTGCAACGGCCGACGTTTCGAGATCATACCTAACAGAGGTGTCCGATGCTACAGCGGAGTCTTTCGCCGAACTGAATGCGCAGTTACAATATTTGGAGTGTCAAGTTCAATCTCTTTTCTCCAACGTGTACTCCATCATTGGCCGGCAGTATACGGGGGAGGTGCTATCTTCACTTCTAGGAGGGGATAGAGCAGCCGTTACCCGAGGGGATGTGTTATCGGAGTTGAGCTGCATTAACATAACTGCGAGCGTAATGACTTATCTAGTGTACGAAGGAAAGTTCAGCAGTCGGCCACTGATACAATATCGGGATTCAAACGGAGATAAAGGTGTTGGTCACAGGGATGGCAAGGTTTACCCTGGCGTCCAAATGATAGAGGCGTACCACCCAGGCATAATATTCACTTTTAAAGTTGGGAAGCAGTATTGCCATTATGAAAACTATACGCTGACTCATTCGAACGCCCACGTGAGAGAAGTTTTCCCGCGATTAAAGAGAAAGCTATTCAGTATAAGTGTCTTGACTTCGATGCTTTCATTCATCAGTTTCCGGAGACTGAAAATGGGTTCGAAGACATGAACAGTTTGCTGATAGCTCTCACCAAACGGAGTTCGCGAGGAAACAACTTATGCATTATGTTACGGTCATTTTAGAGCCCAATCCCAAGTACCTAAATTCCCGATTTCTGTGTGCCCAATGAAGCGTCACGGCGTCGCTGCCGATTTAAAAGGTCATAGTAATTTCGACCTTTTTTGTTTTTACTGCGTAGAAGCAGGTTTATGGATTGAGCTGTTCTGGATCGCACGAAAGCAAACCCAGAAATTGTGTTTCTGTTTCTATGTGTCTATCTGTCAGTATTTCTATACTGGATTGCGAATATCTCACTGTTAATTTGCTAGCGCAATTACATGACAGCACAAGGGGGTGTTTTATGTCAAATATAGAAAATAGAGCAATCACTGGTCAAGTGCGTGGAGCA
This sequence comes from Ciona savignyi, assembly GCA_000149265.1. NCBI lineage: Eukaryota > Metazoa > Chordata > Ascidiacea > Phlebobranchia > Cionidae > Ciona > Ciona savignyi. The sequence goes on along the minus strand of CH003334.1, from coordinate 204,535 downwards.
GCTCAAATTCGCCAACACAGGGTTGGCAACGTAGGGTAGGGCTTCGCCCCTGTTGAATCCTACACATTATATAGACACCAACAGTGCAGACGGCGATTCGGATAGTGGCTACCACGCTAGGGCACTTAATAAAATTGCCAGAAATTCCTTCCTACAAATTATTAGCGAAATGACTAACCCTTACGTTTCATTGTTTTTTTTCCTCATGTATGTGTATGACCATGTTTTGGGGTATTTTCTGGACCATACAGGCAATTAGGTGATCGTGGTATCACTGCTCCTGGCGCTGAGAGGCGACAGCCGTCTCATTCACTATTACATAACAGATATACGCACCCACAGACAGAATGATACCCGAATATTCTGCTTGATTGTTGTGTCTGTTCATGCGCCCAAATGTCCTGTTTTAGTTTTGCAGATCCAACGGACGGAATGCTCTGACCTGTGGAGTCGTGAACGTTTTTTATTCATGAAGCAAGGCAATCGATATGCGGCGACAACATGTGTTTGATTCTATTTATTTAAAAGTTACAAACACATGGAAGAAAGGATGTATGTCGCATATTCGACTGACATGTTTATTTTATCGTTTATTTAATCGACCTGTGCGTATGCCAGCCGCAATCTGTTGTACGTGTATAATTAGTTTATAAAGCTGTCGTGCCTCTATTTTTACCGCCGTGAGTAATTATCTATCTACTAAACAGTAATAAACTAACGCCGTTACGAATCTATTGTGTACTGGTATCTCAACTTTGCAGTTTGTCAGTTAGGCAAGTTTCGTGCATTCATTTGGAACGCCATATATATCGCAATATTTTTACTTCAAATATAACCTAACCAACACACTTAACCAACGTACTGAATTGCTGCTCGTTATACAACCGAAGAATAAATCTACCTTTAGAAGTCTAAACTGTATATTCTGTACCGAAGTCAAAAGAGGACAGTTTTGTTTTACAGTTAAGTGGCTACTTATTTTAGTAGGCGAACTTTAGGCAGCAAAGGATAAGTATGACCATTGCGCTGGTTCGGCTCAAACCCAAGGTTAAGGCGAGATACAAACCCCGTCAGCTTAACTTAACCCAACCAAATAACTAAAAGAAAAAGCCGAGCTCCCACAAGGATCCTAAGATGGGTTTTAAAACTACAAGCTTATGATTTTGAAATTATTTATCGTCCTGGAAGAACCAACATTGCTGATGTGTTGTCAAGATTGAATAGAAGTGGAAGCAAGAACAAATAAACAACAGATGAATATGTGAGATCAGTAGTTATGAACTACTTATCCAAACTTGATATCCATGTTTTCTGAAAAAGAAATAATTCACTTTTCTTTTTTTAGTTCATTTATTTTTCTTCAACTTTTATTATAATGTTGAATAATATTTGAAAGCCCTGAATATCGGCTGTTGTTATGCTTATATTTTGGGGTTCATTAAGAATTTTCCTCGCACAAACTATTAAACATTTGGCACCTTAGATCCAAACCATTATAGGTAACAGCTGCCCTAGATTTAACTCGATTGTGCATCTTCTTCCCTTTTATATGGATTTAAATGAGACTTATCAGTTTTTTGGTTATCAGTTTCAGTGAAATTAGATTTTTGGTGATTTCCCGTAAAGGGGTTAAAGATAAACTGCAGGACGTATATTGTGTAATGAACATGGATAACAAGATCGGATTGTTACCTCGGAACCCATGTGTTTCTGCTTGCAGAAACAAACTACATACTCGGTGTATAAAATACAAACAAATTGGAATAAATTATCAGTGCAAACAAAAGCCGTAGTGCCAAAGCTAAGGAAGAAAACATGTCCAACTTACCGATGGCTACAACCTACAAGCACAGGAGAGGCTGGAAGTTCATGTAGAAGTTCATCAAAACTGCAATCATCCTGCGACATAAATTAAGAAAGTGAAAGCAAATACTAAATTTTAATCTTAAAATAGACTGTATTACCCATATTTATATATACAAATATACTTAAAAAGTGAGGATCAAAATGGTATCTATTTGTAAAATGTAAAAAATGAAAGGCTTACCTTTATGGTCCTGGCAATAAAATCCGGATTTTTATCAAGCTGTGCTGCAAGCAAACATATAATTTCAACTGATTTGGCGACACTATTCCCCAACGTTTTGCATTGCTTTTTTATGCTGGTGATAGCACAAACGACACATGGCTTTTTGCTTGTTTTTAAAACTCTGCCAAATAAGTTAACAAAATATAAATATTTTATTGTTTTTAAGACAAGTTTAAAACTGAAACTTACTTGTATATTTGAAAGCTTCCTCTGGTCATTGTATCTGGCAAATTTTGTATTTCATCTTTCTTTAAAAGTATGCCAGAATGTTGAAACAATCACGTAGAGTCACTAAGGAATGGCCAGTGAGTGAGAACGGTTTGCACAGAAACATTTGTGTTGATGAATTCCCTTTCTGCTGCATAGGTTTTCTCCATCAGTGTGATAACATGTGGGGTGTCTTTCCTTGCCTTTTTAAATTCCTCACACAGCCATGTTTTCATATTGTTGTCATCAGTTGCATCCTGAGCGGGTGGTTGCCAGTTCACACAGCCATAAGGCATCTTGCTTGGTTCTGAAGGCGAAGAAGTATCAGAACTGTCAAACTTGCGCTTCTTTCTCATTGTGTTTTCCCACCGGTTAAATAGCTCGCCATGACCATCTCAGAAAACACCGTCTATTACAATAGAAACACCGTCCGTCTATTACATCTCTGAAAGAGTCGGGGTACTTTGCCACAATAGAAAATGCAATCTGCTCAATATTCTTGCGGCCAGGTTTACTTGTAATCTGCAATAAAGAAAAAATAAAACTATAAATTAATTATCTTTTCATCATATTGTAGCCTAATTTAAACGTATATATAATATGAGTGTCAGTACCAAATTCCCAGCAGGCATTTGCGTTTTTTATGCGATTCTTCTTTAGGCTAACTATATTTAAAAATGTTGCATGATAAAAAAATTAATAACCCACAATTATGCAATAGTTTGATATCGTGTAAACATAATGTAGAACAGATAAAACTGTTAATTTTTGTGTACATTTTTACATTTTGATGTGTTAAGTTTGGCTGACCCAAACCGCTAGTCAGATGTCAAAACTTGCCCAAATAAGGCGCTGTATATTATGGAATTGAGGCATCATACTTGGCAGTTAGGAGGACCACAAGTCACAATAATTACTAGGGTTAAAGAAGACAATGGAAACTAAAAAAGTTATATAACGTTACCTTAAGAACTTCATCAACAAGTTGCCTTCTTTGCATGGGATTCGGTGGCTCACCTTTGCCCAGTAGTTCCAGCATAGCACTGGAGCATTTGCTTCATGGAATTTGAAAATCGAACACCCAAGACGCTTCAAAGCTATTAACGGAGCTGCTGCTACTGCTACAACTCCAAACCGGACTTGTGCTGTGTCCATTTGAAAGTTGTGAATAGAAAACAAGTGTAAGCATTAAGCAACGTCCACAGGCCAGGAAAACTGTTAATTGATATTTAAAAATACTTTAATTTACGACTACAAAAAATTCTATATATCTTTAATGTGAATTTTATATAACAAAACAATAAGATCCATACCAGTTGGACCTATAGGTTTGGAGGCTTTAATGAGCTTTTCTAGCTTGCACAATAGTAAATTCGCCCAATAGCTCATCTAACTCCACGTGTTCAAAATCCTTTACATTTTGTACTCCCAATGTAGTCAGGCGAGAAATGCAGGAACTGTATTTTAAAAGATTTTTCTCCAATTCTGGCAAATTTCTCTTTTGTAATGTTACAGTATTATTAAGATGCAGCTGTAAATTAAAAAGTACACCGTTTACACGTTAAGGCATTGTGGTAAAATAATAACTTATTATCGTTAATGGTGTAGCAAAATAAAGGCCAAGTGGAAAATAGATTTTCAATAGAAATACATGAAAATAACGTACTGTAAGGATATGGAACCATTTTGTAAATTCCGAAATCAGGAAAGAATTCAACAAAACAACGTTCTACAACTAGCACAATTGAATTATCAAACATAAACATGCTGACAATGTGTCCTAAATGTAAATCACGATTCTCTTTCGATAATATAACACACATGCCTCTAGAATATTCCGTTCCACGAAAGCATGCTTTTGTAACAAAAACACATTTTAATAGATTATAGTCACACTGGATAATGGAATTCTGAATTCTACTAGACACTTGGTCATTGCCATAAGATACAACTTGAAGTTCAGTCGAAAAAATACTGCTGTCAAGTAAACAAGCTTGAAGTAGTTGGTGAAAGTAGGAATGTTTGCTTTCAAATCTTAGTGTAGAAGTGCACACTGATGGGCCAAACTGCATAATTGACCATGGATAATGCATCAAGTAATGATGCTTTGGACGCAGAGGAACAGTACTAAACAGCATTTGTCTCATGTACAAGTACTACTTTAATTAATAAAGACAGAGGAATAACTGTGCCTTTTGTAAGAAATTTTGAAACAATTATTTCTGTTAAAGACCGTTAACATAAAACAAGTTGCCGGTCTTCAGGATTCTGCACACAACCAAACATAAGCAGAGGTAATAATCGAAGAAAACCCCAGTTTTGACTTGCATTTCCAGAGAGCTTTTTTGATGTAGCAGACAGAGTTAAGGGCTTGCAAAGTCTATCACGAAACCTATATGAAAATTGCACTATCCTTTTATTTAAAACACTCAAGGATGTCCACTTTTGCTGTATAAAATAGTTCACGGCAAGCATTATGTCGTACTGTATAACTCCTTCAAACAAGTCATGAGCCAAACAAGGGGGCAATCCTGGCGAACAAACATGAAAATACTGCAACTCATTAAAAATACTGTCACTTTTCATACCTTTGATGTGCACGGAGTTACCAGCATCATGAACTTCTTGCATGGAACAATTATAGGAATCAGTGTTGCGCATGGGGTTTTTCACACAAACAGTAACAATTAAATTCTGTGCGGGTAATGGAACAAAACCTGCAAATGTAGGATGAGGTGCTGAAGTTTGTTGTGAAGCCACCAATCCAATGACTTCCTAGATTGTCTCCAGTTATACAAACAATACTACCACGAACTTTTTCACTAAACCCTGGAAGATAAATGCCTTCTTTTTCCAAAATATTAAGATCATTAATTGAGGGTCGAAACAAATCTTCACATTTGTTTGCGGAAACAAGCTGATCTTTGCATAAAATGACAAGTTGAAACGCATCAATTTTAGACCTATTCCAAGGGTAAAAATTTTCTAAAGTGTAATATACACCCAGTAATTTATGTTTTTGTTTAGCAGAACCCAGGGGATTTACTACTTCAAAAGCATCCTGGTACAGTATTATTTTAAGCGTCTTTTTACTGCCTGAAAACAAATGGTTGTTTTTAACAACCAAACCATCATTAAAATCACAAAAACTTCCATCCGGGCAAAGCGGGTTTAGAAATTGGTGTTTTACTAAATTATTTGTGAATAAAGCTTGAATGGTTTTTAAAATCGGTACATACTGAAACGTCTCTTTGTCTTGAACAACTTCTGGATTTAATCTAATTGCAATCGGGGCAATGTAAATGAAATTGGCTTTAAAATATTTTTCTCTTGAAAATATAGATCTTAGAGAGGCCCCGTTTTATGAATTTCCTGGAATTTATCTTGATTCATAACCTAATTTAGAATTGATGTCACTAATTCATCATCAATATCATAGTTTTCCAAAATTGACTTGAGCCTGTTAGTCACATGGCTTGAGTATTTCAAAACCAAGTCCTTAATCTGTTTAACAATCTGATTGACAGTGCGAACGGGAATGAAGTATTTATGCTGAAGCATAAAATATAACAGGACATATTTTCGTGTAAGAGTGTCGATAGATGCAATATCATGACTTAAACGTACCGGTTCCAAAAATTCATCCACAGCTTTAGATGTTGCTAAATAAGAAAACGTATTCTCTGAATTGGTTAATGGAACATTCATACTGTCACTGGTACTCGCAGCATTATCTTGTTCTTGAGGTTTAGCTGAATGACATCTTGATAAGTGTGATGAAAATGAAGATAATACTCTGTATTTTTGGTGTAGTTCTCAATAGGGCATGTTATTTCACTTCCAAAGCGTATATGCTCTCGGTAATGCTGTAGTAAGTCAACTGTATCAAATCTCTGTTTACAAAATTCCAAAGAACACTTAAACATATTTATCCAATCATGCTGACCTGCGTTTTTTTTAAGTTACAATAATGTATAATATACATACAGGCCTTTTAAATAATGATCAATACAAAAAGTAGCCTAGGACTTAATAACTGCCAGATGCAACGTTCGACGTTAGTCGGGGCTTTTCACCCTCTTTGGTTGCAGCTTTGGCGTTATGGATGGACGATCTGTGCTGCACCGCGTGGCTCGAATATATGCTGACTCCGATATCCGACTTTCAAGGATCGAGTCCACGCTTATCGAATGTTGGTTAGTTTATTGTCAAACGTTGTCAATACGAACACACGAATAAATCAATGCACTTTACTCGGGAAAACGATTCGCTGAACCGGCTGGCGTCGGAATAACTGCGCGATGCGTTTAATAGACAGTTCGTTCTCCTTTACGGCTTGTCAACTCGTTCTTTGTTTAAACCGGCAGATGCGACTTTTTCCTTGTTCCTTTTCTGTCAACTTTATGACAAAGTCTCAAAACCAGGCGCTAAGCGCGCCAGGTGGCAGTCACCTCTGTTTCCTCTCAGCCCAACCACCAGTCTTCCCAGCTTCGTTTTCTATCTGCCACTTAAGTAAAGATCGGCCAGGAATTCGACAACCCCGTAACGCTTTGTCGCACATGAACAGGCCTCAGGCGTCTCGTGACGAATACGTCATAATCATCTGACCAACTTGCGTCATTGTTCTCGGTCAGCCTTCGCATGCGATCAACAACACCGACTATTAACGGCGCCATAATGCTCTCATCGTGATTCTGCAGTTTCCGAGTGGATGACGTCAATCTTATCGCGGATGTTGATAATTAAGATGGTTTACATGGGCGATCGCCGCATTGCCTTCCACCGTAAAAAGGAAAAATCAAAATTAAGTCCCTCCTTCCACATAATGTATGTGTTTCATATTAAAAGTTTGTTAGTAGAGAATATACAAAACATTTTTAGTAAAACGAGTGTGTTAATAATGGGAATATATGTGTCAAAGGTTGATTCTGGCTTAATGCAATTGTTAACAATCCCGATGCAGCAACACATTTTGCTCAAAAGGCCATTATAGGGCTGTTATTTTCATATTTTTGCTTGATACATATAAGCCGTTTGGCTGTTTTTACATATAGCAGCGATTTACTTAAGTAACCTGGGCCGTAATATTAAGCAAGAAAGAGACATAATAGATTTGCGGTTGCGCAGTGATCTCTTCAGGTTATTTCCCCTGGATTAATAGACATTTGTAAATCAAGCAATATAAAACAACATATCAAGTCGATAACAAAAATAACAGAATTATTGAGTTCTCATAAAACTCTAGCAATTATATATGTGCATTCTCGGGATTTAAATCAAATGCAATATTATATAGCCCACACAATTTCCCTCATCATGCTCGAAGGAAATGTTGAATAAGCATAGGCGGTGAGCTTTATTCAAAGGCTATTCTTTTAGCTCACTTGATTACTGCAGAAAGTTAAACAGACTTCTGCTTTGATCAGACTTCTGTTTTCTCGTGAACAGTAGGGTCTGCTCGGTTGAAATCTTTGTATCCACTCTTCAGACTTCGGTAGGTTGCGTTTAAGTTCAAAATCACCGTCGGAAAGTCACCACTGCAACGTTTGACGTTTATTGCGACGGTTTACTGGAACGTTCGACGTTAGTCGGGGCTTTTTACCCTCTTTGGTTGCAGCTTTGGCGTTATGGATGGACGCTCTGTGCTGCACCACGTGGCTCGAATATATGCTGACTCCGATATCCGACTTCCAAGGATCGAGTCCACGCTTATCGAACGTTGGTTAGTTTATTGTCAAACGTTGTCAATACGAACACACGAATAAATCAATGCACTTTACTCGGGAAAACGATTCGCTGAACCGGCTGGCGTCGGAATAACTGCGCGATGCGTTTAATAGACAGTTCGTTCTCCTTAGCAGCTTGTCAACTCGTTCTTTGTTTAAGCCGACAGATGCGACTTTGCCTTGTTCCTTTTCTGTCAACTTTATGACAATAAAGTCTCAAAACCAGTCGCTAAGCGCGCCAGGTGGCAGTCACCTCTGTTTCCTCTCAGCCCAACCACCAGTCTTCCCAGCTTCGTTTTCTATCTGCCACTTAAGTAAAGATCGGCCAGGAATTCGACAACCCCGTAACGCTTCGTCGCACATGAACAGGCCTCAGGCGTCTCGTGACGAATACGTCATAATCATCTGACCAACTTGCGTCATTGTTCTCGGTCAGCCTTCGCACGCGATCAACAACACTGACCATTAACGGCGCCATAATGCTCTCATCGTGATTCTGCAGTTTTCGAGTGGATGACGTCAATCTCATCGCGGATGTTGATAATTAAGATGGTTTACATGGGCGATCGCCGCATTGCCTTCCACCGTAAAAAGGAAAAATCAAAATTAAGTCCCTCCTTCCACATAATGTATGTGTTTCATATTAAAAGTTTGTTAGTAGAGAATATGCAAAACATTTTTAGTAAAACGAGTATGTTAATAATGAGAATATATGTGTCAAAGGTTGATTCTGTCTTAATGCAATTGTTAAAAATCCCGATGCAGCAACACATTTTGTTCAAAAGGCCATTATAGGGACGTTATTTTCATATTTTTGGTTGATAGCCTACATATATGCCGTTTGGCTGTTTTCACATATAGCAGCGATTTGCTTAAGTAACCTGGGCGGTAATATTAAGCAATAAAGAGACATAATAGATTTGCGGTTGCGCAGTGATCTCTTCAGGTTATTTCCCCTGGATTAGTAGACATTTGTAAATCAAGCAATATAAAACAACATATCAAGTCGATAACAAAAATAACAGAATTATTGAGTTCTCATAAAACTCTAGCAATTATATATGTGGATTCTCGGGAATTAAATCAAATGCAATATTATATAGCCCACACAATTTCGCGATCGCCGAACCAGACATGTGCCATAATAACCTCAGCTCCACAGTAGACTATTGATAACAACCAAAAGTTTCAAATATATTTACAATACATCGTACATTAGCCTGACAAATAACGATTACAAACCAAATACGAAACTAAACTTCTGTCTTTGCCGTTAATCCTATTAATTCCTTTGAAGACGAAAGCGCGCCAAGCGATGCGGTACAGTGATTTTAACTTAACAGCGAGATCGCGATCGCTGATTGGCTAGAATTCCAGAACGCATGGTATTTACTAGATCGCTTACGTAAAATCATGGTTACGTAACGCCCGTACAATATATACGTTAAATATTATAGTAAATAATACGGAAATTTTTCACAGTGATTTTTTAGTAATATAATTCTCCTTGAATGTCATTTCGTTTTTATTCACTTTAGAAAAATCATATTGAAAGTTTTTAGTCGTGTAAGTTTAATTTTTACTTATAAGTTAGATATGTACTTTTAAATATAATCAAATATGCAGCCGAGTTATCAGATGCGTTTTCAAACACATCGGATAGCTAACCTTGTTAATAAGAAGTTGAACTGAATATGGAGAAGTTATTTTAAACATGTCAAACTAAGGAGTCATTTTTATAACAAGATAATTTTATGTCAGAATGCGACGCTGCGTGTAATGACGTCACAATACATCACAGTACGTATGTTATGGCGTCATATAAATGACATCACTGTATGACATCATCACGCTTTAAAAAAGCAGCAGACTCTTCCTTCTGTATTTCAATTATTTCTTTATCTTTTGCTGTTGGCTTGTAGTTATAACACTAGGTTTAGTTTTCACATAAACCGACACATCGATTACAGATATTAGTAAATAGAAATCTTAACATTCCAAATCGCAACATATCAAAACAATTAAGAAGTAAAATATATACTGGCGACACAACATACTTGACAGCAGGACACATAGCATAGTAAGTTCCGGTGTAAGATTCAGCTCGTATCTGTAGGAATCCGGTGGTAGTTGCATGATGCATAGAAGGTGGCACGAAGTTGGTCAAAGTTGATTCACCGATTGTGTAGGTTACCGGCACAACAAGATGATTGGACGCGCAGGGTACTGAACAAAAAATAATAACTTGCAACAATAATATGATATTATAACCGCAAAGGCCCACCTTCGGGTTACTGCGGTTGCTAATATAGTGTGTTTTATATGACTGAGAGTACATTTCTTCTTTTGGTAGAACCATTATTTTATTGGATCCAGTAAGTGTTTACTAAGTATCCTACCGAAGGACACAGTCAACTAAGTATATTGCATAACGGTGCGAAATGTGCTGTTGTTATAACATATAAATTAATGGTTAGAACAATAAAAAGCTGTCGAGTTATATTCAGATTTGCACCAATCCGTCCCAAGAAACTTGACCACAATACTTTTAAGAAAACGATTTAGGTATCTAAAAAACAACAAATTTCTACCTGGCCATGTGTAGTTCTTGAACGTGTTCAACATTTCACCGAGAGTTGTTGTGAGTTGATCTTTGCTTACAAGGCGTCCAGCGGTTCTGGTATGGGAAACAATAATACATCGGATTTTAATGTCGTATGTCTACCAAATATTCATTTGTGTCAGTGTACAAGATATATCTCAAGTATATGTAATAAACGATGCTTAAATCTAGTTTAAACTACCGGCTTTCCTTATTTTTATACGACACTATAATAACTCGGGTAACCCGGCTGGTGACACGTGTTGTTCAGGTTTCATTCCATCACCGGGAATGAACATTGCAATCCTCATTTTTAAATCTGCATCGACTAACCTCGACAACATAGTGTAACCAAACACAACGTTTCTTGGATAGTTGTTGAGATGAATGTAGTAATAATAGTAGTTTGAATATCTGTTTGTTCTCTCAGTCAACGTCATGGATGAAGAAGAAAACCAATTCTTCGTTATCAATGTAGAAAATCAAATAAAACGGTAAAAGTTTTATTGGTTGTCAGATAACAAGTTTGGATGCAAGAAGTTAACACTCTGGCGCATAGACGATTATACATAAATGTGCGTATTATAGTGCTAGCTGTACCTTTGTATTCGAGACAACAAACCCAACGTCACAAACACTTGGAATGCTTCCACCATAAACACATCGAGCTCTGTATTGAAGCTCAAGGTTGCCATTGGTCATTTTCCCATTGTACAGCTGGACAGATTCGTTGTTCGAGCGATAACTTCGAACCTATCAATGCACAAGATAAGACACCAAGTTATTCCAAACAACATATTTAAAATAACCAAAAGAAGAAAATGTCTTCCTTGGTTGGAATAAGCTTAAATAATATTGCAAATTACCCTCACCGTTGTTTGCACCAGTTGCACACGTCACTAATTTAATTTTTTTTTTCGAAAATGAAATTTTTTTTTTAAACAAAATAGTATAAGACAGGATAATCATTATTCCTGTAAATGGAAAAACGCTAGCGGACTTATAATACGGGCAATCAGTTTTACTCAAGCCCAATTTAGAGTTTCCGGAGCTATTGCATTATGTTGTATATGATTAAGACGTTACTTCAATTTAGTAAAAACAAATACTCCACTGAGTTTGGAAAATCTCCGCTAATTACCTTTCCCGAGTTTATTTCAAAAATAGCTATAGCGATCAGTTTCAATTGTGTAATCCTTTAGCTCAAAAGCGAAGAACTAACCCACAAAGCTGTTTAGTCGGACATAAACCTTGGTTTACCTGATATTACATATATACGTATATCGTTTATTACCCGATAAAACACGGTGTTGTGCTGATTAGCATTTGTGACTCCCATTAAAGCAATGAAAGGGTAGGATTTACGGCTGGTCAAAATTGTTTGGGGGGTTGAACACCTGATAAAATTGATCACGATTAAAATCCACGATTCTGTCCCAAGTGATAAAATTGATTATAATTTAAATTAACATATCTTTCTTCAGTTAATGTATTCTTACTTGTATTCACTGCCGAATGTGATATGATTACCACAGAAAAGGTATGCGTAGATCTGCAAAAAACACAATAGGATAGAATATTCATGTTTATCCCCGTAAAGGGGAAAACCAAGGGGGTCAACACACGGGCAATCGTCACATCACCTCGCGCCAACCGTCGGGTTACCGGAGCTATTGAAGTGTGTTGTGTATGATTTCCACGTTTCTTCAGTTTGGTTGAACCCATTAATCCGCTGGGTTTAGGCAATGTCCGTTAAGTGCCTTGCCCAAGGGCACAACAGAATAGCTAGCGACCAGTTTCGTAACCCTTCGGCTGAAAAGCGACGCACTAAACCATCAGACTAATCTGTCGAACAAACAATATACAGCGTATAGCAGTTAACAGATTACAAGGAATATTGATGGACATTCTTTCTTTGAAAATGAAACTTTTGAAGTTTCAAAGAAAGACTTACTTACCAAACACCTAGGTAGTTATAGATTATCTAGTAATATAAAACTTAAGTCGGGGGTAAACCTAAAAAGTGGATAGCAAATTTGAATAAACCGAAGAATAAAACGATAAATTTGGCACGGTTCTGTTCTTGAATATTATTTATTTGCTCAAGAATTTGTCCGATAAAAGTTGTAAAGTTGGTACTTATCAACAATGTTCCCTCTAAGTTTTAAAGTTCGTGAGCAAACATGCGAACTCCATGTGCGCTGGTTGGTAACACGGTGAGCAATGATGACGTTTTCTACGTAACGATCAACCCAATAAATTAGCGATTGTTGTATATAAACGAATTCCAGTTTTATATAAAAAGAACAATCGTTTAAACGACACTTGCATAAAAATTTCATAAAATAAAACAACATCTGACAATAAATAACAGACAACTAATTACTCAACTGTAAAAAGACTACTATAGTCAATAAGTGAATTACAAAACATTCGCGAATGTCTAACTGCTAACATACGCTTCTATGACGTAATATACGATAATCAATACGGATATTATGATATGTTAAAATGGGCAAATTTTGGCACAGTGTGCATTTTATAACAGTTTTTATTAACCCATTTACAAACAAATTATTTTGTGCGCGATTTGGATTATTCTGTGCGCAAACAAATTGAAAGACGCGCAGCTTAGAGGAAACATTGCTTATCAGTAGCGCTATATGTCATTTAATAATTAGACTTGCTTAATACGACATAGATGTTCAGTAACACTATAACACATTATCAAATATTTTGTGATGTCACCAACCTGCATGCCATAGTAGGTAAACATGTTATTTCCACCATTTTGTAGACGATTACTACCACTCCCATACTCGTATTTATAAAAGTCAGGTATCGATGACGTAAGGCTACCAGAGATGCTCTGAATCGAGATCAGCCATCTTACAGCTACATATTGCTTGGATAGCTCACTAAAAGTCATTTAAAATCAGGGTAAAAATTGAAAAAAGGCTGCAATGAAGACGCTTAATAGCAGGCAAAATAAAAACGTTTCATACGAGCACATGATTGATTGGCACATAATGTATTAATAACAAACCTGTTGTCTTTGGATTCATCGGGTAATGTTGTTTGAAGGTTGTGTAAAGGTTTCCGCCATATTTGGTAAGGAAGTTGTTGCTGGTGTGGTATTCCAAGCTCGCGAGAGATTTTGATTCGTCCACTAGACTCTTGTTTGGTACATGACGAATCATCAGGTTGGATGCCTGTTGCAATTGCAATGAGTGGTTATGACTACATCTTAGCAGCACCAAGTTATATTTATGACTCATTTCACGATTGGAAGTAAATAAGTGACGATTTCACAAACACACCTTTATACTGGAGTAGCCACGGTTTTTATAATCAGCTGAAGTTGCTTCCTTTACATTTCCAAACGTGTTCATATTCTCCCAGTTCCTTCCATCTACAAACAATTTCTTAGTTTATAAACCGGTTGTCATATATATATTGACACTTTACATGTTCACAAATAGTGTAATTATCGTAAACAGTTGTCCTATGCCTTGTGTTGTATAAAATAAATTAATTTGTGGGAGCCAAGTGAATATGATGTTATGTTTGGTTATGTTGTTTAGTCATAAGACTTAACAAATAAGGGTTTAGTCGTGTGATACGATAAACACAAGTTATCATTTCTCATATCATTTTCTTACAGACGATTCGTTTCAGGCCGTCGCTTTATTATGACACATTACCGTTTTATTAAACCCAGATTGGCATTGCAGCACAAGAAGTAAACCAATAACAACTTACACAAGGAATGTTTCGCCAGGTCGTTGCTGAACCATTGATCTCCAGTTGTGCATTTTCCTTTGATATCATTCTCATGAACAGTTGCAACCAACGTCCAACCTCCCCCAGCACTTGTCATGTCGCAATATGTCTAAGATTTATTGTTAATCGTTCTATTTACTTAAATGCTGAATTGCGAAGCCGATAGGAACAACGTCTTACTTTAAAGGGTTCAGGTTCGTCAGCCGGTTGAATGGAATAATAACCATCCGTAGAAACGCCAGAATTTTTTAGAGCCAAGCAAGATTCAGATGTTTTTTTCGATAAATTATTATTTCTATCTGCAAAATCATGCGATCAGATTAAATTCAAATTTAAACTTAATTTATATTATAGAAAGAAATAACATACCTGTACTGCTGCTGAATTTCTGCAAATTAAATATTTTAATTTTTTTATTAAGAGAAGTCCAAACAAATTCAGTAACTCACCGATATGTAATAAATCCCCACCACAGCTATTACCAGTAAAAGTAATATCAGAAAGCAAATAAGTGCTCTCCAGTATTTTTTGTACTTTGTTTTGTTTTCAACAGGTTGAGATTGATTTCCTATTAAAACATAATTCGTTTGTGTATGTGGTCATCCAACCCCGTAGTTACGATAAAAGTACTCTATTATAAATATATAAATATCCTGAAATAACCTTTCGATTCCACAAAATCCACATAATTGTTTTCCGCGTTAAATTGGACTTCTCTTTCGTAAACATTACCACTGCCTTCAGTGTTGCAGTAATTTCCATCCATTTCCAATGGTATCTATACAGAGTTTGCCGAGAAATGATTGCACACGATGAAACATGATCTATAAGAACCACTATATTACACAATGATATTGCGTAACAAGGAAGTGGAGTCGTCCGTACAATGACATCATACTTTAATTATTGGATAAATATTGCTGTTCTTATGTTACAATTATCCTGTATGATGTCCAAATGATAAAATTGAATAATCATCTTTGTTTCCAAGAATGAAAAATTCCCAGAGAGTTATAACAAGATTACCTTGTGCACATAGTTGGATCCCAGCGAGCAAACGCAGTATGAGAAACTCGTAAATACAGATTTGTCAACCCATTTTACCCCTAAGTTACCTTTTTAGGTGTCACTTAGCTTAAGCCGAGGTAATAAAATATCTACATGCAGTAAAAGCAAAATTATACCAACGCCGTATTTCAATAAACGCGTTAGGTAAGTTACCTAGACCAACGCCTCCACTATTAAAGATGTTCTGACCAAATGGCAGAGAATTATCACTGGATACAGAAAGCACCAAGCGGCAGCGTATATCAGTGCTGCAGTATAATCGGTCTTACGGCCAATACAAACAAGAAACGTATATTATTTTACTGGTTTCACATTTCCCAATATTTAATTAGCAAGGTATAATCGTAGATATTTCAAATGCGTTTTACTATGAAGCTTATTTAACTAAAAGGTTAGCGTGGCACAACATAATTTATAATGTGAGTCATATACATAACACTACATGTGTCATGGTGGCAAGATGTCACGCCGGGACATCATGTGTAAAAGGTGAATAATCGAAACTGCTGATTTGGTATGCTTAAATAAGATACCTTGTGAATTTAAAGAATAATTTAAGCTTGCAAGTGTATTACCTAACATATGAGCACTCGTCTTAGCGCTTTAGTTTTAGTTGCTATGGGCGGCATTGTGACGTAGAACGTACCGGTAATGTGAATAGTTCTACTACACGGGAACAAAAGCTGTATTGTTGTAGTTTCATGTTTATAAGTCCAGAGCGTTTGCTGTGTTTACGATTGCAATTCAGCTCGGACAAATGTTACTTTGAACCAATTGCCTTCTGCAAGGAAGTGGCCGGATTTGCATTTATTAGGAAACACACATTTTGTATTATGTTTAAAATTAGTGCAATACACAAAGATTTTCCTCAGGATTTCTTGAAAACCTGTAAAAATCTCCTTTTTAACTTCACCTAAAGCTCTGTATTTCAATCCTTTTGTGTTTCATGAATCAAAGTGGACAACCAGATGATACATCTGGAAATGAATAAGCCTTATCTTGGTACTGTAGTCTATTATCTAATTAAGTTTATAAGGAAGACTTTTCATAGAATAGCTCAGATTAAAACGATCAAACTGCATAAGACAAATGTGCGAAGAATGTATTAAATTTTCAAAAAACGGTGTCATTACTATTACCTATTCTACATGTAAGTTATCTAAAATCGGAAACAAGTGGAGATCTATTATATGTTCCCAATGTTCACGCTGCAAAAACGTGATTGGCACAGTGGTAATTTCTCAAGCGGAGAATGTACATGCTGGGGGATTTTGGCTATCTGGCAGCTAACACATTGTTTTGCCCACAAACCGGCCTGTCGATGTAAACCGTGACAGATTGTGAACAATATCAAATATTTTCTTGTGCCAGGACTTCGGGATCACAGGACGTGGCGTTCCTGTCGATACAACGTAGAGAATCGCAGTTCCAGACGAATCAAGTTGGATGTCTTTAAGTTTCAGGTTCGTGACAGCTGTGCGACAGGCCTAGACCTCCGGGTCCAACGGGTTTCAAACCAGCTCTGTGGGTTTTCCAGACAATGACTCGTAAATAGGAGACATGATGCGTGCTGCACAAGGTATAAAACGGTGGTAGAAATCAATCATACTTGTGAATTGTTGAAGCTCTTTGATCGTTGTTGGGCGTGGAAACAAAACTGAATGGTTGCCACTTTCTCTGGCAGCGGTCGAGCGCGTTGTTGGTTCACGCGGTGTCTCAAAAATCAATTTGCCAGACTCCAAGACTTCAAAACTCCGAATTGACACTTGCCTACTGTTGTGTTCTTCGTATTTATTAATACACAACATATAAATAAAAACGTAATAATAAACATCGTAATCGTATCGTAATCGTAAATGTAGTCGTAGTCGTAGTTATAATCGTAATAGTACTCGTAATCGTATTCGTAATTGTAAATCGTAATTATAGAATGACCTTGTGCTTCTTCAGCACGTTTTAGTCTTCGGTGGGGAATCCCCGTTACGTGGTGGCGCTATATTCATTTACTCTTATAGGGGTACTCAAAGGATGTAACACCTCCCCACTTAAATTGAAAATACACAAGATGCAACACAGTATCAACAGTATGATAATAAATATAAATAAACAATGAAACTCAAATGCATTAGAAATCAAAAGGTATGTAAGTAAATAACAATTAAAACGGCAGTAATTCCTGTAATGAGTAATGTTGAACTACGCAGTGAAATAATAAACAAGTGTTTGTAAACACAATGATGTATTGGTGTATTGGTTTGTAATGCAATGTAATTAACAATTGTATGGTATTTTAGGTTTTTGCGTGCGTGTAGAATGTCGCGGTTGTGTAATTGGTGTATTAACCATCTCAGTTTCACAATGGGTTGACTTCTCAGGGACATCTGTAGGTTTGCCCTGGTCAATTAATACAACTCCACTTCTTATTTTTACGTTCACACTTCTTGGGCCCAGGACTTTAACTACGACTCCTGGAACCCACTTTGGTCGGTGTGCTGAGTGCTGTCCGTAGTGCAGTGCGTAGCACTTGGTACCTGGTTGAAATGGTGTTGAATTCTGTAATGCTCTCTGGGTAGTTTGTATTGGCTTTCCTAGGGACAGGTGCGCCGGCGAAGGTAACAGAATGTCACTTTTCGTACGAATTTGACGCCCCATAAGCAGTTCACAAGGTGAAAGGCCACTGGGTAATGGTGTTCGCCGGTATTGCATTAGAAACTGTTGTAATGCCTCCCTCGGTGGTAATTGAGATTTCTTTAATGCCTGTTTGAAAGATTGTACTAGGCGTTCGGCTGCCCCATTCGTAGCCGGATGATAAGGTGCTCCGGAAAGATTAATGATACCCCTCTCTCGACACCATTGCTGGAATTCGTCGGATTTAAAAGACGTAGCATTGTCTGTAACAATAGTGTGAGGGTATCCGAAGTGAGCGAAATCTTGTTCCAGTAATGTTGTGGTGGCTTTCGAAGATACAGATGTAGTTGGATGTACTATAGGATACTTTGAATATGCATCAACTATAACCAACCAATCACTGCCCATGAAATTGATGGCATGATCAATGTGTATCCTGCTCCATGGTTTTTCAGGAAGCATCCATGGGTGAGTGATAGCCACTTGTGGTTTATTCTGATGTTCGCCACAGGCGGTGCATGAGCGAACAGCGTCCACAATATCTGTGTCAATCCTTGGCCAGTACACTGCTGTTCGAGCCAATTGTTTCATTCGTTGCATTCCGAAATGCCCCAGATGAAGTAACTGCATTACTTGTTTACGTAAACTTGTAGGGATTACCACTCTCGTCCCATACAGTAAAACTCCGCTTGTAGTAGATAGATAATCGGTGATTTTTTCATAATCACTTACCTGGGCACTTGATTTGCTACCCGGTCGTGGCCAACCTTCTCGAGTATATCTCATGACCTCTGAGATTACTGGATCTTTTGTTGACTCTTTTGCCAACACTCCTGGATTGGTTGCCTGTAATTGCAAGCTTAGCGTATTAATGGTATTTACCACATGTACATCGTCTTCTTCCTCCTCTCTATCGAAGACTGGGTCTGAGCCAGTTGGGAGTCGACTTAACGCGTCAGCATTGCCATGTTCCGTAGTTTTTCTGTATTCTATGGTGTATTCGTATTGACTGAGTGTTAAAGCCCACCTAGCCAACCTGTTGGCAGCCAAAGCTGGTATGGCTTTGTTTGGTCCAAACAATGATAGCAGTGGTATGTGGTCTGTTATCAAAATGAATTTTCTACCATACAAAAATTGGTGAAATTTATGCAAAGCAAAAATTATGGCTAGGGCTTCTTTTTGAATTTGGCTGTAACGCCGTTGTGTCTCTGTAAGAGTTTTGGATGCATTTGCAATTGGTCGCTCTGTCCCATCAGAAAACCGATGAAACAGCACAGCACCAAGTCCAACATCAGATGCATCACAAGATATTCCTATTGGCACTGACGGATCGTAGTGTGCCAATACCAGATCTGTATTGAGCAATTCTTTCAGGTCCCGGAATGCAGTTTGTTCCGGATTTCCCCATTTCCATGGTATTCCCTTTCGTGTCAACCTATGCAGTGGTTCTGTGATGGTTGAAAGCTGGGGAAGAAATTTGCCATAGAACTGAACTGAACCGAGAAAAGACTTCATTTGATGTACATTGTGAGGTGAAGGCATTGTAAGTACGGCATCCACCTTTCCGCCTTTTGCAATTCCTGCTTTGGACAGTGTGTGTCCTAGGTATTCGACCATTGGTTGTGCAAAGCAACATTTTTCTTTGCGGCAACGTAGTCCCTTTTCTTGAAGTCGTTGTAGTAATTTTCGTAGGTTGTTTAGATGACTTTCTGCATTGTCTCCGCTCACAAGAATGTCATCTAAATACACAGCTACCCCCTCCAAGTCAGAGGTCAATTGTGACATGATCTCTTGGAAATATCCGGGTGCCGATTTGATGCCAAAAGGTAATCTCTTTTGCAATAGAACTCCTTTGTGTGTACTTAGTGCCAGTCGTTTCTGACTTTCTACGGTTAGTCTCACCTGGTTGTAGGCATCTGCAAGGTCAATCTTAGTGAATCCGTATCCTCCACCAAGTTTCTGCATCAGTTCCTCTGGTAATGGTAGCGGATGACGATGTGTCTCTAGTTGTGGGTTGACAGTCACAGAGTAGTCGCCACATACTCGTAATGATGGTAATGATTGTCCCTGTAATGCTTTTTTCTGGATTGGTACTACTGGAGTGCCGTAATCATTGAACTGTACCAATTCCCATACTCCCTTCTTAGTGCCAGCTTCATATGTTTGCGCCAATTGATCTTTGAGTGCAATGGAACCGGTCGTGGCTTACAAAATATTGGTTGGGAATTTGGTTTGAATTTAACATCCAGTTGAAAGTCTTTTAAAGATCCTAGTTCCTCCTTGAACAAACTACCAAATTCTTTACATAATTGATCACAAGATTGTTGTAAAGATGAATATGAGTGTACCGTATGTAATGTATTACATGGAGAGATATTGTTTAAATTCATGAGGTTATCTATTGATAGTTGTAGCTTTGAAATGCCATCGCGGCCAAGTAAGTTTAAATCAGGTATTTCTGTCACGACAAAGTTCATACCTGTAGCTGTATTGAAGTTGTTCTTGCCCGATGTATTGATTTTGATCGATTTCGAAGTATAAAGTCCAAGTACTGGAAGTCTGTGATGTGATGCAGATTCGTATCTATCTGTACACGGCTGTAGTCTTGGTTTACCTAGGAATTCCCATCGGTCTTTCGATAGAAAATTTTCTCCTGCTCCGGTGTCTACTTCAAAATTGTATGAGTTTCCTTCGAGTGTTATAACTTGCTGTAGTCGAGGTGATGAATTTACTGCTTTTACAGTACTTAATGTTCTTGATGTAGTTATTGTTTTCACTAATCGTCCATACTTCTTTTTTAGGCATGCTGATTCAATATGACCTTTGATGTTACAATGTCTGCATGTTGTATTTAAATGTCTGCAGTCAGCTGGTTTGTGTCCTGCTGTGCCACATCGAATACACTGTCCCTGGTAAAATTGTGGTTTTACCCATGGTTTTCTTTGGTGATGAATATTTAAAGTTTGCGGTTGTCTTGTTCTTTGTGTTGTTTCTGTTGCTACTTTTTGAACCGGGTACCGGTATGATGAAAATTCTGGTTGATTAGTTTGTGCAGTTTCTTTTGCTACTTTTGCTGCTTCTTCCACTTCTTGGGCTATGTTGATTGCTTTTGCAAAAGTTAGTTTGTCATCATCAATTTTGAAAAGTGCTTTTAGTATAGCTTCATTTTTTACTGAGCATATAAATTTTGTTCGAAGAGCTTCGTCTAGTGGATCTTTTATTGATGAAAAGTCACATGTTATTGCTGCTTGCCTTATTCTTGCAGATAGTTGTTGTATTGTTTCACCTGGTTTTCTTTCCATGTTACTCCAAAATGTGAATCGTTCTCGTATTATAAACTTTTTTGGGTGGAAATGTTCTTTCAAAAATTCACAAATTTTGTCGAATGAAAGCTCGTTGATTTCTATCGGTGGTTACTGCTGTATTGCCATATTTTGCACCAGTTTATAAATTGTTGTTGTTTGATTTGTTAGAAAAATTTGAGGAATTTTATGATAACTTACTGAGTGTGCTGTAATAAAAGTGTTAAATCTGGAGAGATAATCTGTCCATAACTCTGCTGTTGAATCGAATGATTGAAATTTTGGAATTGAATTGCTTACTGTTTGTATTTCTCTCTTTTCTGCTTGTTGCACCATTTGTTGAATTGTTTCCATGAACGTTTTTGCTTGATTATCCATCTGTATTCTTTGTAACTCCATTTGTTGAGTCTGTGTTTCCATTTGTTCCTTCAGTAGTTGTATTATTTCTTTTGACATTTCGAATTTTTATCCTCGTCGCCAATCTGTTGTGTTCTTCGTATTTATTAATACACAACATATAAATAAAAACGTAATAATAAACAGCGTAATCGTATCGTAATCGTAAATGTAGTCGTAGTCGTAGTTATAATCGTAATAGTACTCGTAATCGTATTCGTAATTGTAAATCGTAATTATAGAATGACCTTGTGCTTCTTCAGCACGTTTTAGTCTTCGGTGGGGAATCCCCGTTACGTGGTGGCGCTATATTCATTTACTCTTATAGGGGTACTCAAAGGATGTAACACCTACATTTATAACCATATCGTGGTCTGCAAGCTGCTGAAAAAATTGTCGTAAATGGTCTATGTGTTTGGAGGTAGACGTATACAAAATCTAACGATTGGCAGACAGTGTCCATCAGGCTCTAAAGTGTTTGTGCCGCGTTTTTTAATCCTAAAAGCTTTCGTACAAATTTATAACACCCCAATAGTGTAATAACACTTGTCTTTGGAATATCCTCTGTCGCAATGTGAACCTGGTGGTATCCCCGAATCAAATCAATTTTGGAAAACACGCAACACCCAGCCAAACTGGCCGAAAAATCTTGCATATGGGGGATGGCGTAGCGATCCGGTTACGTGGCTGCATTAAGCCGCCTGTAGTCCTCGCATGGTCTTCACTCACCGGAAGATTTAGGAACCATGTGCAGTGGCGATGCCCATGGACTGGACGACCTTCGAATAATTCCCATATTTAACATGTTACGAAACTCGTTCTTGGCGACAACGAGCTTCTCAGGGTGCAGTCGCCGAGCATGTGAAGGTACAGGCGGACCGCTGGTAATAATGTGGTGCTCAACTTCATGCTTGGGTTATGTCGATTGGGAGATATGAGGCGTTGTAACAAATATCCAATCGAATTTACCGGAGGATCCAATGGTTCCAATCGCGAATCGTATGTACGGATATTGCTAACATTAGCCGCGATGAGGTTGTTGCCGGGTTTGTTGGTGCGACGTTCAAGTCCTGTAGGGGGAAGGACGCTGATTTTGGCTCCCGTATCAACCAGCAAATTGCGACCTGACAATCGATCCCAGACGTAGAAAAGGCTGCGTACTGTGCCAACCGTCGCAGCAGCTATGGACGCTCTGCTCTGCAGTTTCCCTAAAACGCACAAAGAGGGCAACGTTGACGCGCTTTGTTTCCGAAACTACGATGAAAGAAGCAGATGGCGTCAGTTTTGGTTTTCTGGCTGGTTGTGAAACCTACGTCTTTATTCACTAGAAATGAAGACGTCAACGTCAGTCTGTCTTGCTTAATTGCGGTTATCAACCAAATCCTGAGAAACAAGGAGAGCTCTTATGTTGGCACGCATACGTTCCAAAAATAACTCCCGGAAAGGGGAGCTTTCTTTCTCCTTGCACAGCAGGGCTAGCATATTATCCATGAGTGAGGTTGGCATTCGGTCATCTAATGGGGCATGTGGAGCAGTCGATTTGCTCTCTTTGACTGCGTCAGACAGAAATCACTGAGCAAGCGCTCTTTGGTTGCATGATATTTTTCTTTACCGGGCGGATTTTCGTCTGATCTGCTGAGATGTTCTTTAGTGCAAATTGCTCACCCGTATATGGAAACCATACCTGTGGTTGGCGTGTAAAGGAAGTGGGCAGTTTAAGGTCTACCTCGTTTTGCTGTTCCAAACTCATAATATAATTTCCTTTAGAAATAATCGTTTCTGAAACGCCGGGGTCACCAATATAGCGTACTGCACTGTGTAATTTGTACGTGCGTTTCTGTAATGACGAATAAGCGACCAACTAACACACGCAGACACGGAAAATGGAAAAGGGAATTATATATCCTTCGCTGAACATGTGGCCACAAGTTAATGTTAATCATGTTTTCTTTGAAACAATTTGATTCATTTCCTTTTATAGTGCCCTAAACCTCCTTGAATGCAATTTTGTTTTAGGTTATTCACTTTAGAAAATTTATATTAAAAGTTTTTAGTCTTGTAAGTTTAATTTTTAATTATAAGTTAGATATGTACCTTATCCAAATATAATCAAATATGCAGCCGATTTATCAGATGCGTTTGCAAACACATCACATAGCTAACCTTATTAATAAGGAGTTGAACTTAATATGAAGAAGAAGTTTTTTTTAAACTTGTCAAACTGAGGAGTCATTATTTATAACAAGATAATTTTATGGCAGAATGCGGCGTTGTGTGTATGGCGCCTATCATGCCGTGGACAAGCACAACACAATACATGTTATAAAGTCACAAGACATCACTGCACGTATGTAATGACGTCATACATATGACATCACTGTATGACATCATCACGCTTTAAGAAAAGCAGACTCTCCGTATTGTATTTCAACTCGATGAACACTAGTACGACTTTATAACAACACGTGATTATATTTTTAAATATTTAAAAAGTCAAACAGGAATTTACCTATGTACAAAAAATTTACAATGATAACCAATATGCAAATATAACAATAGATATCACCCACAAATAAAAATTACGTCATAAAAAGAGATGTCAAATCTTGAGTTATATACTGATTTAAAGTTTCGTTATTGTCGTGTTCAACGATAGAAAATCATCATCGTGGATTCGATATCATTTGTAGAATGCGAATAATCTTTGCTGTGGTGGAAGTCAGGATTGTTGGCTCGTCCATCCCAATCTATAATAGAATTTCCAATTTAATCAACTAGTGTGTTGCATACAAACAAGAGAATGTAAACCACCACTACTTGTATAACACACTGTACTTAAATTTCTGTAAAAGGAAAAGCGTATGTAAAATAAAAAGTTCGGATCACACAGTTATTACTAATAACAATTGTTATAATTATTTTACGACGTAGGCCAATATATTTTTTTACAAACTGGAAATAATCGATCCGCCAATATAGTAATCTAAACTTAATATCCATGTTCTGTGAAAGAAATGTTTTCTTGTGGAGTAAAGAATTAAAGTATTCTACTGTTTGGGTTTTCAGAGATTTATTGGAATGGGATAGCAGATGTAGATAGGGTTCCTACATCTTTTTGTTTATCTAAAAATTTCGATAGAATTTTGTCCAACTATTTATATCTAAGATGTTACGGCACGCGGTAATGGAGTTGACTCACTTGGCTTCTTTCTGATTTATTAGCGGTTACTAAAGAAAAAACAACGTAAATTAGAAGCCATCAAAAACAAATAATATAACACACCTTTACATTACCACGTCCGTTCCTTAATATTAAATTTAGTCCCAAAATCCTTAGTTTTCCTTTAGAAACAGAGAGAATAACATGCTGCGTCCCTGATTGCACCGTAAATGAAAAGAACTTAAAATGCAAACGTTAACTGAGACTCAAGGACAACTCATAGAAATCAAAGGTGACAAAATAAGTGAACCATAAAAACGCAACTGCATTGGTGCAGTTACATGGCTCTCCAAAATTTAAACGGAATTTTCAGTAAAAAAACGAAATTGGTACACGCAACAAGTTTGTACGAACTCTTTAGACACATCCTTGTGTAGTGTATACGAAACAACGTTTATCCATCTGGTTAGTGACCTTTAACGTTGGCTCCCCGTTCGGGAATCCCCGGTTCCGACCTTAATGAATAATAAAAGTTTGTGTATCTCCTGATACTTCAGAACTGCACTGTCGTTTTCATCATTGGCGTCATTATTGGAGTAGTTTGTTAACCTCTCCTGCTTGATCGGCCAACTCCAATATTCTTGCTTCTCGTTTTGGGTGCAAGAGGTGTGAGCGAAGCTTGTTGTACTTTACGTGTGCAGAGGGGATGGGGTTGTACTTTAGTGCTTGTGTACGCATTATTCTTCCTTTTATACCGGTGATCATAAATATCTTTGCAACAGCCAACATAACCCTGTGGTCGCAGTCCACCATAATTATGGTGATTGATCCCGCTGTGCAAATCTCTGCTTTCGATATCGGACGAATGCACAATTTTTGAACTCACACCTTTGAATCTTTCCATTGGGCGTCCACCAATCCCTGCTTCCTGCGTTTCCCGTTTTTTGTCAAATCGAACATCAGCACAAAAGTTTAGCGGCATAGTCGTTCCTGTGGTGGACTTTACTTGGCTTTCCTGTCGCAATCGTCGGGACGTGTTATTGGGAATAAAATAAGGTGGAGGGGGAATGCCGGGATTTATTTTGATTCTTTGTTAGGAAGAATTGTCAATCTCACCACTGTACCGCGCCTTGCTTGTTTTTAAACTAAAATCCCATTCACCTTCGTCAGTTATTCTGTAATTAGTTTTTGTCAACTTGCTTGGTGGAATCTCTTCGACATGGTTGCCGAGAACTTCCTTTCTATAAGCACTGAAATTTTTCGCATATAGCGGCTTGCTCACAAAGCGCCGATTTTTCTGCCAGAGACGTTTCCAAAATAATGATACATTATTCTTCATTTTAACATTTTGCGATATAAATGGCAGCGGCACCTTATAGAGTCCGCCTGACCACTTCGTGATGTCTTGGCCATTAATATCAACAAACTTACGGTATTTTTTCGAGTATTTTCGAGTACCATGACGTTGTTGATCCACAAATTCCGAATCCATCCACCTTCTCGGCTGTGATGGGTTTACGATCTCCTTCGTGTTTGAACATCCATTTTGTACCGTCAGACCTGCTGCATCTGCTTTATAACAACGATGTGAAATAGCGGCATTTTGCTCTGGTACATTGTAGCTTCCCACTATCCCCCAACCTAGAGAGGACTTTTGGGCGTAAGGCTCATTTTCACCTCCAGCGATGACCTCCCTTGGCCTAATCGCTCCGGGGACATTAGTTCCAAGTAACAAACCTATAGGTGCATCCTGCTGTGGCGGCAAGAGAAACTTGGCAATTTTCCTCAAGTGAGGCCATTTCTCAGTATGACTGGGCAACGGAATTTGAGAGTGGTTGGCCAATATTTCCGGGCTTGTGTAGCACTGGTTTATGTCAAACCTCGCATCTCTCTCATAACTTAATACCTCTAAGTTCGGTTATTCGGTGACTCATGACGTTTTCACGACCAGAAATCGTGGTTAAATCAAGTCGAGTTTGTGGTCCATTTACACCCAATCGCAGCCGAAGTCCTTCTGATATAAAATATGTGTTTGATTGTCCGTCTAAAATACTGTAGCACAGAAATTCTTTTTCCGGATTTCGCTTATCTCGCACCCACACAGGGACGATCATGCTATGATTCATTGTCAGTGCATTGTCGTCGACTACAGTTGTGCCTCTGGTGCGATTGCAAAACTGTGGAATACCATGGACATGCAAGGGGGTGAGATGCGATCTACGGCAAACGGTACACGTAGCTCGGTTAGTGCATTTCCTAGCTATATGCTCTCTACTGGAGCCACATCCGTAACAAAGTCCACTCGTTCGTAAAAAGTACCGTCTATCCGCCAAATTTATTTTCATATAAGCGTCACATTCGTTCAAACCATGGGTGTTGCTGTTACAGTATGTGCAAGTATATGACCGGGTTACCTGCTGGGGATTTTCCATCGTTTCTCTTGATCGGATATGGAAGGAGCTCGTCAATCTGTTGTACGCGTTTCCTCGTCGGTCTAAAGCGGAGCCAATTTCTTGCAGTTCAGGGATGTTTTCCCTTTCCGATTGCAGAGCGATAAACTCTGCTAATTTTTCAAAGGGTGGGTATTTGTTTTTATTGTCCAATTTATACTCTAGTACCACATCTCGCCACCTATTAGCGATAAACGTAGGTAATCGGGCTACGAGTTTGGCACTTTCCGTGGCGTAGTCCAACACGCCTAACTCTGGGATTTGTCTTTTGGCCGCAACGATTTGATTTAGGAAGTCTGAAAAGCGCCTTATACCTTTAGCGTCATTTGCTTGAATTCTGGGCCATGCATATAGTTTAGTGGTGAATGATTTGCTGACCAAACTGTTGTTTCCATACCTTTCTTTTAGTTTGGTTCTTGCTTCCAGGTACGCTTCGTCCGACTGCAGCAGGAAGAATCCGTCAACCACCGACCTTGGTTCACCTGTTAAAAACTGTTGCAAAAGATTAAGTTTTTGAGCAGCGCAAGTGGCTTGTGTATCGACTAACGCTGTGAACGCAGTTTCCCAAGACGGAAATTGCAGCGGGTCACCGTTGAAAACTTCGATTTTAACAGGCAGGGTGTAGTTGGCGCTTTCCATTGATCTCCGGTTTGATTTCTCCACTGAGCCACCTTGTTGCAATCGATCCAGTGCGCGTTCGGCTTTTAACGTCGCTTCGTTAACCAGGTCTTGTAAACTCAACGCTTTCTTCGACCACTTAACCTGCAGGGACGTGGAACAGGTTTCCTTCCTCTCCATATATAGCTTTCTAAAGTTGCGTTTGGCCTTGAACAACTCCGTTACAACTTGTTGAATCGGTCTTCGTTCGTCCGACACTATTGCACATTCCGTGACCTCATCCACATTACATAATAAATAGTTCTCCGCGTCTAACAAGTCTCCGTCGAACCTTGAATCCCGTCGAACCGTCACGTTGAAATCTAGCTCATCTAATTTAACTTCGGTCGCACTCGAAGCTTCCATCACATCCGTGTTTTCTTGGAACATAATCAACGCCGACGTCGTTGTAAAGTAACTGTTACGGCACGCGGTAATGGGAGTTGACTCACTTGGCTTCTTTCTGATTTATTAGCGGTTACTAAAGAAAAAACAACGTAAATTAGAAGCCATCAAAAACAAATAATATAACACACCTTTACATTACCACGTCCGTTCCTTAATATTAAATTTAGTCCCAAAATCCTTAGTTTTCCTTTAGAAACAGAGAGAATAACATGCTGCGTCCCTGATTGCACCGTAAATGAAAAGAACTTAAAATGCAAACGTTAACTGAGACTCAAGGACAACTCATAGAAATCAAAGGTGACAAAATAAGTGAACCATAAAAACGCAACTGCATTGGTGCAGTTACATCTAAGATGATATATCTATTTTAATTGACATTACCAAATATACAAATAAGCAACGAAAGAAACAACGGTTAATAAGGCAAACTACATACCAGCATAATCATTACAATCATTCGACATTGAATAACCATTCTTCACTCCACCAACACAAACAAATTGTCCATCGCAATTTAGAAGTCTGAAAAGTAGAATAAATTATTTTGTATCATTTGCTGTTGTCTTGGAGTTTTAACACTAGGTTTAGTTAGTTTTGACATAAACCGACTACATCGATTACAGAAATAAATAAAAAGAAATCTTAACATTCCAAATCGCAACATATCATGCAACATAAAATAAATTAAAAAGTAAAATATATACTGGCTATGCTACATACTTGACAGCAGGACACATAGCATAATAAGTTCCTGAGTAAGATTCAGCTCGTATCTGTAGGAATCCGGTGGTTGTTGCATGATGCATAGAAGGTGGCACGAAGTTGGTCAAAGTTGATTCACCGACTGTGTAGGTTACCGGCACAACGAGATGATTGGACGCGCAGGAAACTGAATAAACAAACTAACTTGCAACAATGAATATATTACATATGATATGATATTCATCTTTATCCTCGTAAATAGGAAACCGCAAAGGTCCACCTTCGGGTTACCGGAGCTAATATAGTGTGTTTTATATGACTGAGAGTACGTTTCATCAATTTTGGTAAAACCAATAATTCATTGGATCCAGTAAGTGTTAAAACACTGAATTTCTACCTGGCCAAGTGTAGTTCTTGAACGTGTTCAACATTTTCCCGAGAGTTGTTGTGAGTTGATCTTTGCTCACAAGGCGTCCAGCGGTTCTGGTATAAAAAAATAATAATACCGATTTTGCCGGTTGGCTACCTAAGAGCATGTTGGACCGTCGACCGAAAGGTAGCCTGAACTACAACGAGCAGCTAGCTTTTCATTTAGGTAGGTACTACAAAGTACTACATATGTTACGGTTATTAATACAAAAATTGTTGTATACGATTTCTATTATTTCCATTGTTATCGAAACCATCATGCGTAACGGGCAAAACCACCATGGGTGTGATGTGTTTGATGGACAGTCACTTAATCGCTGACAACACTACCGATTTGATTGACATACCACGACCATAGTGTCACGTAGGATACGGTTTAAATTCTACAACATATGATGCCTTAATCTTATGGGTAACTAACTACCCACATTGTTGTATACAACGCACCCTCATAACTACAGTATTCCGACTGTGGTCATGTAGTATTCAGGCTCTATTGATTTTGGCCAATTAACGAAAATGATCATTATAATCCTATTCTTATTTTGAAATCGACATCGATTTACCTCGACAACATGGTGTAACCAAACACAACGTTTCTTGGATAGTTGTTGAGATAAATTTGGTAAATATAATAGCTTGGTTGTCTGGTGGTGCTCTCAGTCAACGTCATGGACGAAGAAGAAAACCAATCCTACGTTATCAATGTACAAATTGAAAATAACCGCAACATGACAAAAATAACATTAAATGTGCAGTGGAAAATTTAAGGTAAATCATTGTAAAGAGAACTTTACACATATAAATTGAAAATTAAAATACAAAGTAATATTTGTTCAGTTCTTTGGTTGTAGGCATAGTTAAAAAATATGTTGTTGTTATTCTTCATATATGTGGGCGTTATTATTCATAATATTCTGATGTAATTGTAAACAAAATGCCTCTTTTTATTAAACACTCAAACCAGAAAAGGAGATATCTAATCGAGGTGGTAATATTTAGTGTAAATCACCGAAGGGGAATTACCGACATAACATGAAATGCAAATATATTATTTTAAGATATTTGTTATACATTTTTCGTTTTGTGACTGGGAAAACTGTTAATATCAAATTATAAAGGAAGGTTTGCCTAAAGATAAATAAAATCT
Source organism: Ciona savignyi (assembly GCA_000149265.1). Lineage (NCBI taxonomy): Eukaryota > Metazoa > Chordata > Ascidiacea > Phlebobranchia > Cionidae > Ciona > Ciona savignyi. Next base: position 173,778 of record CH003334.1, on the reverse strand, counting down.
GAATAAACCCAATTTGTCCCTGAAAAATATCTATAATATACATAAGCAATAATGTTTATACTTTTTATTACAATACGCAACAGCTGAAACACTAAAAAAAGAAAAGAGGGAAAATGCTTTCTAAAACTATTGAAACTAATTCTATCTCTGAGTCAAACACTAATCTCAACTTTAAAACGAACGCTAACACTAGCCATAACACCCTAATCTTTATTCTATTGCAACTATTTGTCTACTTCCCTCGTTTCCTCCCAAGTTTCCCCACTAAAACTTACATAAACTAAAGAGTGTTAACAACCACTACTACTTTTAACCCTATCCTTTAAATGTACGCTATATGTTTCTCTATGCATAAACGATCGAATTCCCCTTTTACCCAATTACACTTGGTATGTCTTAGGATAGCAATGATACTTGTAAAAAACTATTGGTAATCGCGGCTCACGTATTGCGATAATCACGATTATCGTCAGTAAGCATGGGACACTTAACGGATTGCAATGCGTTTTTAATAACAATTATATTACAGTTGGTTTTTAAATAAAGCTTACAAGTGAAATCAATATTTTGACCGATGTGTAAGTCCTAACCACGTGTTATACCTACTAAAGATATAGACCAGGTGTTGCGTGAGAAATGAAAAGTTCGCCAGACGTCGATTAGCGAATTTTCGTAATTGTTTTGTAAGTGTATTCTAGTAATTTTAATTGTCATAAATTGTTTAATTGTAATTGTAATATGTATTTTTTTCTGATTTATGTTAGACAACTTTTTTGCAAATTTGAATTAAATATAATAAAACCGAGTAAATTTAATATGTGTTTCCTTCGAAAGCGAAGAAAATCCCACAACTATTTTACTCCAACGCCACATATTACCAAAGCTAATGCTCAGCCAGGTTACTAGTTACCACATTCATTGTACAATGGCAAATATTTAGGTGAATCACCGCAACAAAAATTCGGCGAATGTAAATGGCATGTTTAAGGCATTTACGGTCTATATTTTATCTAACATATATTTCTTTAACAGAACATGCTTAACAAGTTTGGATGCAAGGAGATAACACTCTAGCGCATGAATGATTGTACAATAATGTGCGTAGAATAGTTTTAGCTTTACCTTTGTATTAGAGACAACAAACCCAACGTCACAAACACTCGGAATGCTTCCACCATAAACACATCGAGCTCTGTATTGAAGCTCGAAGTTGCCATTTGTCATTTTCCCATTGTACAGCTGGACAGATTCGTTGTTGAGGCGAAAACTGAAAATCTACAAATATATAGGTCTGGGATAACGCGATTATCGAAACGGATATATAAGCAACTTAATAAATTTTATATTACGAAATACTGCATGTTGTGTTGCTGATTAGCATTCGTGAGTCCCATTAAAGCAATGAAAGGGTAGGTTTTGCGGCTGGTCACCACAGAATTGCTGGATGGACATCTGGTAAAATTATTTATGACTAAAATCCACCATGATTCTACAGTTAATGCAATCTTACTTGTATTCACTGCCGTATGGGATTGTATTACCACATGGGAAGTATGCGGTAACCTATAAAAGAATAATTCGTTTAAAAACAATATGTTTACAGTCACCTGTTTGCACGGGATTATTAGTTAATCAAGCGGAATTTACATTCTCGCTCTGTTCGTTTTAAAGAATCCACTATCGGCCCCTTCAACTTCCAAACTTTTGTATTTGATGCAGCAAAAACTATGCAACGTCAGTCAAGAACAAACCTTTAAAACTTAAGTCAAGAACAAATTTAGAAAGTTAAAAACATATTTAAACTAGAGAGTGTCAACCACGTGCATAACCACCGCTATTTGTAAAACTTATTTTGCATGCCATATATTCATGCTACAGTGTCCCTAACCACAATTTCTATTTTATACACAGAGTATGTAAGTTGTTTCTGCATAGTATACTAAACTTGTTTAGAAGCTAAATTCCCAAAAAAAAGCCCAATGTAGTTTTTTATCTCGGGGAATTTCCATGGGTAAAGTAGCCTACATAAGTTTCTGTTTTTATGTGGGTCATGTTATCTAACAATTCTTAAAGTTTTAATCTGTGGGAATCCCACACGTTTATAATTGTATTATTATATATTTTAACAATTAAGTCGCCATGCCATGTGTCCATATTTTGTGCATGGGAAGTCGCGATTAATTTCCTGTTTTCGACAGATCAGTCGATGAATTATTTCCCGCGAGTTTTCTGATTAACGCTGTCCACGCCTCGTGTATAGAAACATGTGTTTCCTGTTATGTGTTTTATATAAACCGTATAAGATTTGATAATATCAGAGAGCATTTTGGTTAGTCTTCCCTCAGACTAGCTGCTCTCTCATATCTTTACCTATATACCTACTTAAGCTATGCCCTGTGTACTGCGCTCTTTCCCGGCTGCACCTTGCGTAAATACCTAACCTCCGTTCACCCCTATTTTTACTCTGCATAACAACAGTTAAAAGCAGAGCGTTGCAACAAATCTAATTTGACGAGTCCTTGTTGGCGATGTCAGTGCGATATGGCGTGCCTGTCACAATCATGATTCAGGAACATATTTTCGTTTTAAGGGAATTACCCTAAGTAAATATTATCTTTCTTTTAATTGACACAGAGTGGCCAACGGTCCATCATTTTACCAAATCTGATCAAAATTAGATCAGCCTTTTAAGCGGTATGCCACAAAAAGCTATTTTTAGAAAAAAACGTTTTGGTTTTTAAAGTCTCAGGGAAATTCCCCTGAATTTATCACCCAAACTTTTTGTTTCTGCATATTTAGACCATGTTCTCTAACAAATGACAAAGTCTCATTGCGATTCCTTTACCCCTTCTAGTAGATATCACGGCACCATGCCATCCCTGTCACAATTATGATTTAAAAACAAAATCTTATTTTTTTGGTATTTCCGTAGGAATTTTTTTATTTCTTCTAAGTGTAAAATTACTAATGCACTTACTTTCCGCCAAATCTGATTAAAATTCGAGCAGCCGTTTAAGGGCTATGACCAAAAAACTATTTTTTTAGAAAAAAGTTCCGTTTTGATTTTTAACGTCCCAGGGGATGCCCCAAAAAGCTATTTTTATTAAAAAAATGCTGTTTTGGTTTTAGCGTCCAAGGGTAATTCCATAAACTTAAATCGGGGCGACATGCCAGGCCTGTCAAGCGTTTGACAAAATGAAAACGGACAAAAACAATTTGTGTTCCCTTTTTCAATATGGGACCCATAATAAACAGGAAAATAAAACGATAAAATCGCACTCTTTAGTCCGTAATTATCATTTATCCGCTCATTCATTTGTACAATATAACTTTGTGCTTATCAGTAACGCCGAGTTTGCCATAGTAAGACTTGCTTAATACGAATAGTTGGTTGTTAACCCCATAACACCAACCTTATCAAATATTTTGTGATGTCACCAACCTGCATGCCATAGTGGGTGAACATGTTACTTCCACCATTTTGTAGACGATTACCAGCACTCCCATACTCGTATTTATAAAAGTCAGAAATTGATGAGGTCAGGGTGCTTGAGATGCTCTCAATCGAGTCAGCCATCTTACCAATATTGCTTGGATAGATCACTGAAATTAAATTAAAAACAATATATAAATTTAAAAGAAAAATATTATTAATAAGATCCTTATCACCAGAAAGAATAACAACGGGTTGTACCAGCTCAAGATCGATTGGCACATAATATATTAGTAACAAACCCGTTGTCTTTGGATTCATCGGATAATGTTGTGTGTAGGTGGTGTAAAGGTTTCCGCCATATTTGGTAAGGAAGTTGTTACTGGTGTGGTATTCTAAGCTCGCGAGAGATTTTGATTTGTCCACGGGAGTCTTGTTTGGTACATGACGAATCATCAGGTTAGATGCCTGTTGCAATAGCAATGCGTGGTTATTACTATATCTTAACAGCACCAAGTTATATTAATGACTCAATGCACGATTGGAAGCAAATACGTGACGGAAATTCACAACCACACCTTTATACTGGAGTAGCCACGGTTTTTATAATCAGCTGAAGTTGCTTCCTTTACATTTCCAAACATGTTCATATTCTCCCAGTTCCTTCCATCTGCGAAGCATTTCGTACTTCATAATCAAGTAACGTTATAAACTCCACGTCACACTTGACCTGGTGTCATACCGTAAAAACTAACGCGACAGGTAAATCCGAAGAATAACGTGCAGAAGTACGATCGTGTGACCGAATGGTTAACGCGACAGATACAGACACCGACTCTTATACAAAAAAACGATCCTGGTGACGAGTCTATCATGGTTTCGGAACTTAGTAAAAAGTACAAAAAAACAAGTAAAAAACGAGTAACGTGCAAAACACAAACCAGAGTGTTGTCGTTATTATAGTTCACGCAGCACATCTTAACAGTTTCAGTAACAGAGAGGACGAATCACACGTTCAAACGCCCCTTGTACATTCACCAGAAGAATTCACAATCAGCATATTAAAAGGCGACTTCTTTACTAACAGTCAGCTTATTAAAACAATCTAAAATATGAGCCAGTTAACCAATAACAACTTACACAGAGAATGTTTTGCCAGATCGTTGCTAAACCATTGATCTCCAGTTGTGCATTTTCCTTTGATATCATTCTCATGAACAGTTGCAACCAACGTCCAACCTCCCCCAGCACTTGTCATGTCGCAAAATGTCTACGATTTTAATGTAAATTGTTCTATTTCTTTAAATGCTGAATTGCAATGCAAACAGGAACAACATCCTACTTTAAAGGGTTCAGGTTCGCCAGCCGGTTGAATGGAATAATAACCATTAGTAAAAACGCCAGAATTCTTTAGAGCTAAGCAAGATTCAGATGTTTTTTTCGATGAATCATTAATTCCATCTGCAAAACTCATGCGATCATAGTAAATTAAATTTAAACTTAGTTTATAATATAGAAAGGAATAACATACCTGTACTGCTGCTAAATTTCTGCAAAATAAATATTTTAAATTTTTACATTAAGAAAAGTCTGTGTTAATCCCACACGTATGTATAATTGTATCGCTGTGTATTTTAACCATTAAGTCCATGGCATGTGTTAATATTTTGTACATGGTAAGTTGCGATTAGTTTCCTGTTTTTGGCAACTCAATCGATATATTGTTTCCTGCGAGTTCTGTGTGACGCTCCTGTTATAATTGTTATATAAACCGCGTACAATTCCATAATATCAGAGAGCACTCGGTCGGGCCTTGTTAGGCCTGGCTGTTCTCTCAATTTTACCTCACCTACCTAAGCTATGCCCCTGTGTACAATGCTTTAACTGGCTGCACGCTGCGCGATCTTACCTGGTTAAGCCCCCGTCTAAAGGTCCAAACAAATTCAGTAACTCACCGAAATGTAATAAATCCCCACCACAGCTATTACCAGCAGAAGAAATATCACTAAACAAATAAGTGCTCTCCAGTATTTTTTGTACTTTGTTTTGTTTTCAACAGGTTGAGATTGATTTCCTATTAAAACATAATTTGGTTTGTGTGTGCAGTTACCCCATCACGTAGTTAAGATAAGTACTTTAAATATACACATCAAAAAATAAAGATTAATTACATTTTCAAATTTACCTTTCGATGGTGCAAAATTTACATAATCGTTTTCCGCGTTAAATCGGACTTCTTTTTCGTAAACATCACCACTGCCTTCTGTGTTGCAGTAATTTTTATCCATTTTTCAACGCATCTACAGTTTTACAACGAATGATAGCAAACCATGAAACATGATTTATAAGAAGGAAAGTATGACACAATGTTATTCTATAACAAGGAAATTAAAAGTGCGACTCCACCCACAATGATCATAATAATTTTATTATTTTAACACGCGTATCCATACATAAATATTGCTGTTCTTATGTTACAATTATCCTTTATGATTTCCATGATAAAATTAAATAATCATCTTTGTTTTCAAGAATGAAAAGCTCCAAAAATTTATGTCATGATTATCTTGGGTCTACAGTGGGGATACCAGCTAACAATTACAGTTTTGTTAGCAGCATATATCAATGCTATAATAATCAGTCTTGCAGTCAATACAAACTATTAGCGTCGTCTTTATTATTCTACCGGTGTCGCATTTCAGCATTTAAGTGGCGAGTTATATTCATAGATAATTAAAACAGAATTATTTCCTGTATATATATGTGGGGGTATATTTGGTTTGGAAGAAAGCCTATGTAGCCGGGGGTTTAGCGTGGTTCAACATAATAAGTAACTCGAGTCACATAGGTTATAAAAACACTTCGTGTGTTATGATTTGGCATATATTACGTAACCGCGAGTTTAAAAGGTGAATAATTAAAAACGTTAGTTTGATATAAAGAGATAGATGAAATTTGCATCTAAAAAAAATTAAAATTAAAAAAATTGATTTAAACGCTTGCAAGTGCGTTACCTTGTGTATTTTTTAGCGCTAAAGAATTGTGACGCACAACCTTCCGGTCATGTGATCCGTTGTACAACACGGGAACAAAAGTTGTTGTGGTTTCTTGTTTATTCCAACCGTGTGCTGTGTTTTCGGTTGCAGGTTAGCTCGGACAAATGTTACTTTATCCAATTGCCCATAACTCTTATTAACAAAACGCCAGTTTAAAAAATCTTCAATGTTGGGTACTGGTACTACTACCGGTTATCTATTCTACATGGTGAATTTAATGCATGACTTATTTATATTACTATTAATCCATTAGTTGTTTACATGTTAAATAGTCCGACCGGTAAGTCTGGTGGTTAAGTGCGGCGCCTTTCAGCCGAAAGACTGCCGGCTCGTAACTGGTCGCTAGCTAAAGGCACTTAACGGACATTGCCGGACCAGCGGATTAATGGGTTCTACAAAATTGAAAGAATGTGTCAATAATACAACACACTGCAACAGCTCCGGTAACCCGACGGTGGGCGCGAGGTGAACTGACGATTGCCCGTTTGTTAACCCGCTTGGTTTTCCCATTCACGGCGATAAACATAAATATCCTTTCATCTTAACCCTTAAATCAGCGTTCCCCAACCTTTTTGGTCGCGGAGTATTTCCTTACCAGCGAAAGTCTTTGCGGACTCAAAGTGCATCAATTTTGAATTAGCGTGAGTCAAAGGTGTAGCGTAACTGGACTATGTGCATATGATACACTACAAAACTTTAACAAAATAAAAGTTTTGCAAATTGTTGATTTGCTTGCGGACTCATTTAAACCTTCAGCGAACTCATTTGAGACCGCGGACTCGGGTTGGGAAACACTGCCTTAAATACTTTTTTTTCAGATTATTTTGTATTTCACATTTTCATATCAGATTATTTTGTATTTCACATGCATTTAAATATGTAATACAATTTTGTATTTCGTATGTCTTATTATGGGTCCCATTTGGAAAAATGGGACACATATTGTTTTTGTCCGTTTTTTTTTTCTTTTTTTTTTGTTTTTTTTTTCGTCAAAGGTTTGACAGGCATGGCATGGCGCCCCGACATCTACCAGAAGGAATAATCGAATCGTAATGAAACTTAGTCATTCTTTAGACAACATGGTCTAGATATGCAGAAACCAAAATTTTGGGTAATAAATCAAGGGGAATTCCCCTGGGAGGTTAAAAACCAAAACGGTATTTTTTATGAAAAATTTAGCTTTTTGTGGCATAGCGCTTGAACGGCTGCTCTTATTTAAATAATATTTGGTGAAAAGTAAGTGTGTAAATGACTGATTTAACACTTAAGCGAAATAAAAAAAATTACCTAGGGAAACACCCTAAAAAATTCGATTTTGTACTGAAATCATGATTGTGACAGGCATGCAATGGCGCCCCGACATCTACCAGAAGGAATAATCGAATCGTAATGAAACTTAGTCATTCGTTAGACAACATGGTCTAGATATGCAGAAACCAAAATTTTGGGTAATAAATCAAGGGGAATTCCCCTGGGAGGTTAAAAACCAAAACGCTACTTTTTTCTAAACAATTAGCCTTTTTCGGGCATAGCGCTTGAACGGCTGCTCTAATTTTGATCAGATTCAGTGAAATGTTAGACCATTAGACACTCTGTGCCAATTAAAAAATAGAAAACATTTACTTAGGGTAATTTCCTTGAAAACGAAAGATATGTTCTTGAGTTACGATTGTAACAGACATGCCATATCGCACTGACATCTCTAATAAGCAGTCTACAAATCAGATTAAAACTTTAAGAATTGTTCCATAACATAAGTCACTTTTAAAAACAGAAACTTATCTACTAAACCCAGGGGAATTTCCTGAAACCATTAAAAAATAAATCGGGCTGTTTTGGGAATTTAGCCTTATCTCACTAAAGCGCTTGAAAAGAAGCTTTAATTTAAAACATTTGTGATGAAATGTTCGTAAATTTTAGACGTTTATCTTTTATTTAACTGCACATGGAAAATAAGTTTGGTTGGTTAACTATGGGACCCATTCTGTTATGCTTGCAGAAACAAACTATATACTCGGTGTATAAAATACAAATTGTGGTTAGGGACCCTGTAGCATGAATATATGGCATACAACATGTGTTTTACAAATAGTGGTGGTTAAACACGTGGTTGACACTTTCTAGTTGTTTTAGTCTTTTTGATTGTAATGCCAGCATATACGCGTCGATGTCAATCAAATTAGACTCTCCCTTATCGATATCTCTATACAAGGTTGTCCGTTTGATCAACGACATATAATAAGATGAAGAGAAACTGTGACGTCACCGTTTAATTTGGTTCGCCGGTGTCACGCTTCACTGCTCGACCGAATTGTTGTCCTGAACGACTATACAAGCTGGCGACATACGGAAAAATAATTTCACAAAACATTTGTTATTATTTAAAAGTTAGGCGAATGGTCATATTTATCCAAATTAAATACATTTTCAGGTTCTTAGTACCTATTATAGCTTACCAATTTCTCTCTTAACAGACGATTTCATAATTAATTAGCTGAAAGATGCCAAATATATGTTGCTATCCAGGCTGCGATAACTCGACACCGCTGTATACTTTATTTTCAATACCAAATAAAAAATATTGTAAGAAAGAAAAGTTTAAATGGGCAGATGATCTAGAAAGGTGTGTTTTGTCGTACAGACAAGACAAACAAATCAAAGTGCAATATTCCAAGGATAACGTGAAAATGTGTGATATCCACTTCCTTCCATCAGATATTGTGCAAATTATGTAGGCTATACTACGCTATTTCTTTAAAAAAAATCAATAATATAAGTCTTTTTCTATACGCTTTAGGTCAATAAAGAATGTTAGCAGTGCAGCAATAACAATTATTACAGTACTAGTATAACAAAAGTCAAACTCAGAATTATGTATTCAGAGGGTTCAAGAAAAGAGTTGAGGGTGGGAGCATTGCCACAAGTGCTTGCCGAGGAAAAGTATTGAGGCAAGTAATGGTCCCAAGCGCCATCCCCCTACAATGAGGCAGTTTACACAAAAAGTGTACGCAGAATCTATCAACAAATACGCAGGAACAACATTCTGCCTTGGACATCTGAAATTTTAGAGTTTGAAATCCGATTAATTAAGAATGAAGGGTTTGATCAACCAAAATATACAGTGGCAATAAAGGAAAATTTACAAATTAGAATTTCAATTTACGGATGGGCAGCAAATTTGGCCCCGCTCACAAATATTAAAAATTTTAGAACAAACAAAGTGAAGCAAGTACTTTCCAGTATTGAAGGTCTGTCAGTGTGCTGTGGTGTACCAGATGAATTCAGAAGTAGCGATGGCATCCGACCACATTATGTCACTACACCCGCTGATCCAACGGCAACAAAATTACAAAATAATAGCTTATCGGTTAGTTTTTGTATTTAACATACATATTCTGATGTTCGATACCCTAATTCCTAAAAACATTGCTAATTCCTAAAGGATGGCTGGCTACTTTAAAAGGTTATATTTTACTCTATTTCTTTAGATCTCAGGAATGCTGGGTACTGTCACAAAATGGTGACCAATGTCAGAAATGCACACATAAACATAAGGAATTGATTGGAAATCAAAGAAAAAAAATTAAAATACAGGAAATATGTAAGGAACACTCCACTTCAGCGGTTAAGTACCGGAAACGCTACAACATGTAGGATCAATTCCACCCTAACTGGGCAAAATGAGAGGTACCAGTAATATTAACACCCATTTGCAGAAATAAAATATAAAATATGGTCTCTAGAATACAATCCCTGGAAAATAAAGTAAAACAGCTGCTCGCAAACAAAGCTGAACATATTGAAATTGATGATGAACTGTCCTCAGTTGTCATATCAACCATTGAATCAGGTAACATCTTCATGTTAAATTGTTTAAGGTTAACCAAAAAATATTTCTTTACCTGTGTTGTATATTCCACAAGGTTTGTTCGAACGTAAAACAAAAACTTGCAGTTTCAGAATTAACAAAAACTGATGAATTTCACCAAATTATGTGGAGGAAGCAGAAGAAGTTGCTTCACAGAAAAAGTGGCGGTGAGCGATATCACCCTGAAATTATACGGTATGTTACTGGACTTGTTTTTGCCTCTTGGGCTTATTTGCAAAAGCAAAGCAGCATATGAAGAGCTGAGAAAGAGCAGAGTGTTAAAGCTACCAAGCACAAGAACTCTAAATGATTATATGTATCAGTATGTATGCATGTTCATGAAATATGTACCAGTATTTATGTGTTAAATCAAATATCAGTACCGGTACCATAAATTGACAAAATACCATTGGTTGTTTTAGAAATGTATATTCCACTACACCTGGTTCACAAACTCATGTGCTGGAGGAGATTCGAGCCAGAAGTGAGGACTTAAAGCCACATGAACGTTTCCTTACACTTTCTGTGGATGAAATGAAAGGTTTATAACATAGTTTTTAATTTGTTCACTAGGAATAACATACGTTATATTTTACAGTAAAATCAAGTTTGGTTTTTAACCAATCATTAGACCGAATGGTGGGATTTGTTAATCTCGGAGAACACCGTGGCACTGAGCAACAGTTAGCAGCACACGTTATATGTTATATCTGCTGTAACTGATTTTTCAAGGCCATTAATGTTTTTTTCCACAAATCAACTGAAATCGTATGAACTGACAAGTATAGTTTGGGAAGCGATCTCCGATTTGACATGCTGTGGGTTCACAGTGGCTGCAATCATTGCTGACGGCATGAGCACTAACATATCTATGTTTAGTCAAATGAACAACTTAAATTTACCTATTCCATACATGTGCACAAATATTTTTGACCCAAATCACAAAATTTACCTTATCTCGGACCCACCACATCTACTTAAAACTACAAGGAACAATATATCTTCCAGTCGGCCAAATGGGACAAAACTTCTGAAGTATGGCGAGCATTTCATTCTGTGGGAGCATTTTTGCAAGGTACCACAAATGTTTCGATCCAATGAGCTGAGATGCTGCAAATTGACAGACCAACATTTGAGTCTTAAGTCATTTTACAAAATGAGAGTGTGTTATGCTGCACAAACACTTTCCAACTCAGTTGTCTTAATGATGAGAGCTCGTGGAGGATATGCAATGTATAGAAGTGCATGGCTTGCTGAACTAATGAACAAATGGGTCGATTTAATGAACACAAAACTAAATTACAGCAAAAACAAAGACCTTGCTCCCTACTATTCAATCACAGATCCCCGCTTAACATGGCTTACATCAACCTTCCTTGAAGAACTTGAAACCTGGAAAAGCAGTGTAAGTGGTGACACTCAAAAGGAGAAAGAAATGAAGTTTCTATCATATCAGACCTATAATATGGACTTGTTATGGCAACAAAGGGCATGGTTGGGCATGTAAGCTTTATTCTTGAAAACAGCCCACCAGGGGCCTATGTTCTTACCAGGCGATTAAACCAAGATCCTTTAGAAGCCTTCTTTAGTCAAGTCCGACATCTTGGGGGAAGCAATTCTCATCCAGACATCAATGCCTATAGCCATGCTCACAATTTAATTTCTCTAAAAAAAAACTAAAACAAGTTAAAGGAGCCAATGTGAACTCTGAACAACCAAAAAAGAAAATACAAAAAATAAGATTGATCAAGACAGTCAAAGAATATGCACCGGTTGTTAGCATTCTGGGCTATACATACAAATTATTCTAGGCTATGCATACAACAGCTTTAATACATTTAGTACCCAGATGGTGTTTAAAACCATGACATTAATATTTAATAATAAAATTTTAGTTACTGTTTTTTATTTATATATCATATTCTTATTTTAATGACTTACGTAAACTTGCATTTGGTTTAGCAACAGAAGTAGTCTTAGAAAAAGAAAACGCATACAACTCATTTAATTTCCGAGCTTTGTAATAACATCTAATTTTCAAAAAGTAATGGCAAAACTTTAATATCAGAAATTTATGTTTGTCCGGCACTCCAAGTAAACCACAAAAGAAGGGCAAATCCAATAAATTAGTGACTGTTTCAATTAGATTAATATTATATTGACTGTGAATTCGAAACAAGTTTTCTACATATAAAAGGACATCCACAACTTGTTTTTTAGGGACACAAAGACTGCCTAATTTGGAATTATTCAGTGCATCGATTAAACTACAACCATTAAAACTTCCACTATAACCATTAAAGCTTTCAAAAATGACGTGTTCTTTTTCTAATTTAGATTTATTATTCATTTTGAATAATATAGCCTGCAATATACTCTATGATGCTTTTATCGTCTGGAGAAATAGTACACATACCAGTTGGTTGAGTTACAGAGAAGCTGTTAACTGACAAAAACTTATCAAATATTTTTCTCGTACAATTAATGCTCTCTATTCTGTACAAAGCATTAAACAAATCGGGTATAACTGGCTCTCGTCCACTAGCAGCACTATATCGTTGATTTCAAAGTTTGATCTTTTGCTGTACCACTTTTGGCGTTCAATCAAATTGGGCAAAATTCTGACACCCAGCGTTTCCAAAATATATTGGCCATATGTTGCACTTGGACCCATCTTCGTCTTGCGTACGACGCTTTCTCATCAAAGAGGCCTGGAGTTTCATTTGGTGAACCACGCAGTAACAGCAAGTGATTCGGCGTTATCGGTTCATCGCTGTGCGGATCAATAATGACAGGAACGAGCGGCCTTGAATTAACAATCGATTCCACTTCTACGAACAGGTGTATTCAAAGCTTCGTCAGTAAGCAGGCCCTTTGGTGAATGCATGGATGACAGCAAACGGCGCACTGACCGTATCATCCTTTCCCATACGCCGCCCATGTGGGAGGCTGCAGGCGGGTTGAAGGACCACGCTATTGCCCTCTGTCGCAAATGCTCAGCAATCTGTTCACGGTTTCACACGGCAAGGGATGATTGAAGTATCTTCTCTGCACCAACAAAATTGGTCCCGTTGTTTAGGCTTACCTCGTCGACCTATAAAAAACGAATCAACAGAAAGATCATTAGCCATTTCAATATGTATGGCTCGGATATGATGAGGCAAGTGAATATACATCCGTATCTTTTAATTTCACTCCGGTTTTGTTTCACAGAGAGCGGACCAAAGTTTCGTCAGCCTGAAGGCGCCCAGAAGGCAGTTCTGCCATAATCTGACATCCAGGAACGGCGCTTCTTCTTTTGCACGGCAGACATTTCGTCAAGACTCGTCGAACGGCAACACCAATTTTCAGTATCCAAAATCTCCCACGTAGCGCAGATAAGGTGTGTCCGTAACCAGAATGCCCCACACTCTGGTGGTATTCGTCGATGATCAAGTTCGTTACGTGAGAATAACATAATCGGGTGTTTTGCGTCATACTCGACCGGTGCTTTATCAATACGACCGCCGACGCGCAGCACTCCATTTCTCAGTAAGGGGTTCAGTTTAGAAAGAGCAAGATTACAGTCTCCTTTCTTTATTTGCTTTTTGGAATTCAAAATCGAGATCGTTGATCCAAAATGTTTACGCTGTTCATACTTTATTAGTTCAATTTCTGGAAACAATTAAGCGAAATTACGCGAAGACTCGTGAATTGACACTCGGAATATTGTCTTTTATGACGTCATAAAAGACTTTCGTTTTGTTGGACAATGAGGATTGTTGATAGAGAATGAGACAATCAACAAAATAAAGGTGGCGACGTGAGCTGCTTCATATGGTGGTATGCAACCTTATGACCGAACAATGGTGTGATGTAGCTGGTCATATACCCTAGGTGTGGACGAACAATCGTGCGATATACCCGAGGTGTGGATGAACAATCGTGCCATATACCCGAGGTGTGGACGAACAATCATGCGATATACCCGAGGTGTGGATGAACAATCATGCGATATACCCGAGGTGTGGACGAACAATCGTGCGATATACCCGAGGTGTGGATGAACAATCGTGCGATATACCCGAGGTGTGGACGAACAATCGTGCGATATACCCGAGGTGTGGACGAACAATCGTGGGATATACCCGAGGTGTGGATGAACAATCGTGCGATATACCTGAGGTGTGGACGAACAATCGTGCGATATACCCGAGGTGTGGACGAACAATCGTGCCATATACCCGAGGTGTGGACGAACAATCGTGCCATATACCCGAGGTGTGGACGAACAGTCGTGTCATATACCCGAGGTGTGAACGAACAATCATGCGATATACCCGAGGTGTGGATGAACAATCGTGCCATATACCCGAGGTGTGGACGAACAATCGTGCGATATACCCGAGGTGTGGACGAACAATCGTGCGATATACCCGAGGTGTGGACGAACAATCGTGCGATATACCCGAGGTGTGGACGAACAATCGTGCGATATACCCGAGGTGTGGACGAACAATCGTCCGATATACCCGAGGTGTGGACGAACAATCGTGCGATATACCCGAGGTGTGGACGAACAATCGTGCGATATACCCGAGGTGTGGACGAACAATCGTACGATATACCCGAGGTGTGGACGAACAATCGTGCGATATACCCGAGGTGTGGACGAACAATCGTGCGATATACCCGAGGTGTGGATGAACAATCGTGCGATATACCCGAGGTGTGGACGAACAATCATGCGATATACCCGAGGTGTGGACGAACAATCGTGCGATATACCCGAGGTGTGGACGAACAATCGTGCGATATACCCGAGGTGTGGACGAACAATCGTGCGATATACCCGAGGTGTGGACGAACAATCATGCGATATACCCGAGGTGTGGACGAACAATCGTGCGATATACCCGAGGTGTGGACGAACAATCGTGCCATATACCCGAGGTGTGGACGAACAATCGTGCGATATACCCGAGGTGTGGATGAACAATCGTGCCATATACCCGAGGTGTGGACGAACAATCGTGCCATATACCCGAGGTGTGGACGAACAATCGTGCGATATACCCGAGGTGTGGACGAACAATCGTGCCATATACCCGAGGTGTGGACGAACAATCGTGCGATATACCCGAGGTGTGGATGAACAATCGTGCGATATACCCGAGGTGTGGACGAACAATCGTGCGATATACCCGAGGTGTGGACGAACAATCGTGCGATATACCCGAGGTGTGGACGAACAATCGTGCGATATACCCGAGGTGTGGACAAACAATTTCAAACTGAGTTGAAAATAAGTCAACCACATTATATGGAATTATATTGCTTAGTATGTGGACCTTATATTGGATGTTATTCAAATCTCGATATTTCATGGCTCGAATTCTTTAAAATCGAGTCAAAATCGTTTTTTTATCGGGATTTTTATCGATTTTCGCCCCATTTTTTCCGCAAATAAATAAAGTCACGTGATTGGATTGTTTGTTTAACTGTGGTGTTGATCAGAAACCCTTGTTGTCGTCCGTCGTCGTCCGTCGCCAGTTGTCGATCGTCGTCGCCAGTTGTCGTGCGTTATCGCCAGTTGTCGTCCGTCGTCGTCGTCAGTTGTCGTCCGTTGTCGTCCGTTGTCGCCAGTTGTCGTCCGTCGTCGTCCGTTGTCGTCCGTCGTCGCCAGTTGTCGTCCGTCGTCGTCCGTTGTCGTGAGTTTCCCAC
>CH003334.1:132479-154409 GCA_000149265.1 Ciona savignyi | reverse complement strand
CCGTACGTCGTCCGTTGTCGCCCGTTGTCGTCCGTCGTCGTCCGTTGTGTCCGTTGTCGTCCGTTGTCGCCAGTTGTTGTCCGTTGTTGTCCGTTGTCGTCCGTCGTCGCCAGTTGTCGCCAGTTGTCGCCAGTTGTCGTCCGTCGTCGTCCGTTGTCGTCCGTCGTCGTCCGTTGTCGTCCGTTGTCGTCCGTTGTCGCCTGTTGTCGCCTGTTGTCGTCCGTCGTCGCCAGTTGTCGTCCGTCGTCGTCCGTTGTCGTCCGTCGTTGTCCGTTGTCGTCGTCCGTCGTCGCCAGTTGTCGTCCGTCGTCGTCCGTTGTCGTCCGTCGTTGTCCGTTGTCGTCCGTTGTCGTCCGTCGTCGCCAGTTGTCGTCCGTTGTCTTCCGTTTTCGCCCGTTGTCGCCAGTTGTTGTCCGTTGTCGTCTGTTGTCGTCCGTGTCGTCCGTCGTCGTCCGTTGACGCCCGTTGTCGTCCGTCGTCTCCCGATGTCGTCCGTCGTCGCCCGTTGTCGCCAGTTGTCGTCCGTCGTCGTCCGTTGTAGCCCGTTGTCGTCCGTTGTCGTCCGTCGTCGTCCGTTGTCGCCCGTTGTCGTCCGTTGTCGTCCGTCGTCGCCCGTTGTCGTCCGTTGTCGTCTGTTGTCGTCCGTGTCGTCCGTTGTCGCCCGTCGTCGCCCGTTGTCGTCCGTGTCGTCCGTCGTCGCCAGTTGTCATCCGTCGTCGCCAGTTGTCATCCGTCGTCGCCCGTCGTCGTCCGTTGTCGCCCGTTGTCGTCCGTTGTCGTCCGTCGTCGTCCGTTGTCGCCCGTTGTCGTCCGTCGTCGCCCGTTGTCGTCCGTTGTCGTCCGTCGTCGCCCGTTGACGCCAGTTGTCGTCCGTCGTCGCCCGTTGTCATCCGTCGTCGTTGCCGTCCGTCGTCGTCCGTCGTCGCAAGTAATTATTCCCCTTTTGTCCACAGGTAATTATTCCCCTTTTGTCCACAATGACGTCATAATAACCCGATTTGCACGCTTTGCTGCACACCATAGTTACACCGACGCGTCTCGAGCGAGTACGTCACTTCCTGTCCTTCCAGTAAAGAAATATTCAAATAATTATGACAAATAATTAGCAAAACGAGAATCGTCTGAACGAACCACGGTGAAACAAGAAACGACATTGTCGGATGAACAGTTGTATCGATATATAATTTTGATGACGTAGGTATCAAACACGTCATTACGTGACGTCATCAGAGGTCTCGTGATGTAATGGACCAATGAGATCCCTCCAACTTGGCCCGGTAATAAACGACACGAACCAGTGACCAGGCTGCTTTAACGCCCCATAATATCAGCAAGAAAATGAATAAATAAGAAACGAATCTAATAAGAAAAGTATTTTATTTACAAGTGCACTTACAAATGGGTAAATTGTTATCAGATGCCTGGTGTCTCGGTAGCTGAGTTTGTTAACGGCTGCAAGTTATTACATCACAATTAGAAATATAAATCACGCCACTCAATTCACAGGCTAAGCCATGTACATTATAACAAAATAAACGATTAAACAACGCAGCATGCAAAAAGCACTGATTTGAAAAGTTCATGTCATAAAATGGACAACAAGTACTGCGAAACGCAGTTCAGCAAACGTTAACTTTAGTGCGTATATATCTTGTATTTTCTGGGAAAATTTCGTTAAAGTCAACAAAGTTCGAATGTGGTCAGCGCAGATGGATGATGGTTTTTTTATTTTAGATTTAGATGCGGGGTGAATAAAAAGTCACCATGATCGTTAATATTAAAACTGGCAGGAAAAGGTAACAAACATTCAAATCGCAGTTTAAAAGCGCAATGTTATTATAATGGATATTCAAATATTCCAGTGGTGTGATGTTGCTTAATCCTTGTTGGTAGAATGTAGCGGGTTCAACAATGGTAATGCACACAGCAAGCGCGACCGCGTCAACATACTATGAGCGGGTGGGTGGTTCGCAAGGCCGACGTATGTATCGGTTGAATCGGTTCGCACAATCATCAACATTGCGGTACCGGTCGGATCGGACTTCGGATAAATAGGATGCCAACTACCACTGTAGCCCTGCTCTCCAGTGCTCAAGCTCACGGACTTAGTCTGATGAAATGGAAAATATTTTACTTCCGATTGGTTAATTAAATTAAAATACCAGTTGGACCTTGGAGACCTTAGTTTAGTTTATTTTTTGTTTCCACGATGAAAACACGAAGCAGGGCTATTGGTAAAAATTTGGAAAACGAAAAAAAAACAGCAAAACGACAGTCGTTAGAACACGTCTAAAAACAAGGAATAAATTATTAAAATTTGGTATAATTTGAGGTGGCCGCTAAACCCAAATAAAGAAATAAAAATACAATAAAAAAATAATTAAATAATTGCTTATAATTAATACTTGGTATTACAAATGACACGTAACCCGACGAAGGCGAGGTAATTAAACTAGTTGTTCACCTAAGGTTAATCACGGCGTTGTATATAAAATCGACTATAATAGAATACACCAGGTTACAATGAAAATACAAGAATGTTAACACAAACCTTTGGGTTGTAGTTCATCGCTAGCCAAACTCTAGCAAACGTTTGATCAACACTGGCCAGCGTAGCATTGACGTAACTATAGACTGCGTCATACATCTGCTTGTTCACAATGTCCACTAACGTTGCATTGAAGTTCCGACACGAAATGTCGGCTTTAGCTCGAGTTTGGTCTTCTACTTTGCTTGGCTCCGGCATCCAAATATATTTCCTGTTTTGTACAATGCCCGGACCTTCAAAATGGGTTATTTTAATTTATACTATGAACTTAACAGGTAGATTGTACAATATTTATTCTACAAATATGGAACGTCACGTCGTTCCAACGCGAAATTCGCCTTTATGGTAGAATTCATGTTTATTTTCGTAAATGGGGAAACCAAGGGGGTTAACACACGGAAAATCGTCAGATCACCTCGCGCCCATCGTCGGGTTACCGGACCTATTGCAGTGTGTTGTATATTTTAAGGACACCTTATACTTTAATTTGGTATAACCTAAAAATCCGCTGGTTTTAGGCAATGTCTCACAAGTGCCTGCCCAAGGACACAACCGACTAGCTAGAGACACGTTTCGCACCTGCAACCTTTCTATTGATAGGTGGTCCACTAAACCAACTCCGTGTAATCAACCCACTGGTACTATGCAACACTGGTACTATCCATCATGATATTCTTGAAGTGCATAATCGAAGAAAACTTAACTCGACCAACCTGGGTAAAACGTCCAATTCACAAAGAGATTCTCTTGCCAGTCGTCCTCTACAGTACCCTCCATTTGAAGTATAAAGCCATGTATAAAGATTTCGGTCACGCTCGCCTGGTATGTGTGAAGCACAGATAGATTTTTGTTCCGAACTGTTATGTCAACAAGAATCGGTACAGAATCCAAGCACATCATGTAGGGGACAAATGTCTTTTTCTTCGGGGATTTTTGTCCGAGAGATAGATCAAAACTTCCCTTCTGAAAAGTTGGCAGTCCTAAAATATTCAAAGTTTAAAAAATCATAAATACAATACGTTTGTTTAAAAAAGCTTACCGCATTCAGCTATTGTTAAACCACAGATAACGACCAACAGAATGAATTTCATGATTATTTGTTCAAATTATACAAATATTAAACCTAACCTGCAATGCAATGTTTTAAAATATGGATTAAAACACACGTTGCCTTAAAGAAAGTTTACAAAATACATATTGGGTATATCTATCACCATCTCTTAGCAAGCAACTGCCATCATCATAGTGCATCTAATATAGACATCATACGCGCAAGTACGCGGATATTAACTGCAAAGCTAAAGATGAACTTTTAATCACCTTATTTTTCGCGTTAAGTTACCAACTCTTGTTGGGCACGTCACAAAAACCGTTTTAATATAGAAATCTTTATATGAATATGTTTTGCTAACTGTTTGTTTGCACGACCATTCTATATCGGGAATATTTTTATTATTATTTTGGCCCATAAAGATCGTTTTTTCTATAGAATCGGTTTATCAATGGTTTGCGTTGACCATTCGGCAAAACAAACATTGACCATAGAGGTACGAATAACCAACCACACAATATAGCAGAGTTATGCAACTTATGGTGAAACCCACCAACGTGTAGACGCAACTCAGCTGATATAAATGAAACTAAAGAGAGTCTCTTAATACACTTAACTATTTTAAATGACGCTATAGAATGTCATGAAGAAAAGCAAAAAAGTGTCTTGATAAGGTCAGGTGCAGAGTAAAACACATCAAGCTATTACAGTTATCATTTAATGCACTTAACTATTTAACGTAAGCTTTTTCCCAGAGTTTCGAGCAATCCACAAAGTATTGATTTGCTTAGCCGAAGTGGTAAAACATCCCCCAGAAAAAAAGTTTAATTATTTTTTTAAATATGTTTTTATTGTTCATAGAAGGTGAACGGGCAACGACACAAAAATACAACAATACATTTCACTCTGGAATGTTAGTTCATTTACGGTTATAAGGGGGAGTTTTTTTTAATTTTTTGCTATCATCATTTCCCTTTTTCTGAGGGCTTCCACTTCACTAATGAATAAGTGAATCGTTGGCACTGTATCCGTTGTTTTTCCTCTGTATATACAAAATCTTGCACATATGAAATACAGTTAATGACACAATTGTTAACAATACCAAAGAACCAATTTTGTGGAGTTGGGTTAAATGATCTACGAAATGCCGCGCTTAACCAGTTTTCAACATTATTCCAATAACCATAGATTTTGGGGCAAAAATAGAATAGGTGTGTTAATGTTTCCGGTTCGATCTTGCAAAATTCCCACCGATTGAGTGACCTTGAATCCCAGATGATAAAATTGATCCATTGGTTACTACAGCTCTGTTATTTAGTTTAATTTGAAACGAGTGGTACCGAGTTTCTAAGGTACAAAAATAAATATTAATAATTATCATAGTAAATTTGTCCCCAGTTTTCGATGGTAATAGCGAGCGAGCGTATATTGATATATATGGATTTCGTTGTTTGGTAACCTTTTAACTTTTCGATCAAATCCAACAATTTGGTGGAACAATCGGTCTTACTAGGGCTTTGTGGATCGCCTTAAACCCAAGCTTCCGGCACGGCACAGATTAATTTGTTGAATTCTATAAAATTGTCTAAGGTATCGGTTATCGAATAAGCTTCCCGTAACTCCTTGAAGCTCATATAGTTACCCTCGATGTTAATAATTTGTGAGTAGATTGGTTATCCCGGCCAGGGCCGGTTTTAGGCCGATTTGACCGATTAGATCAAATTGGGCCCCGCACCTTGAAGGGGCCCCGCGCTAGCGGGGGCCTTTCTGTATTACGAGGTTTAAAATACTACTGAAACGTAAAATAAAAAGTGAAATAATATTCTTTCTCATAATATCAATTTGTTATGCATCGTAACTAAGTCAAATTTATATTTCTGTGTCTGCCTGTTACGTCATAATGAATATGGTTGCTAAAATAAGCATCCACATTACCTTTAATTTGTTTTATAGCAAGTATTAAATGTATATTTTTGTAGTTTGTATGTACTAGTACTGGTATGTATTTTATGATATATAAACACCCATAAATTTTGCTATGCAGAGTAGGGGCCCCGCCATCACATTTCTAATTGGGCCCCGCGGTTCCTAGCACCGGGCCTGATCCCGGCCTCTGCCAAGTCCACAATGAAGAATGTTCTATTGCGCGATTTGATATTTGAGTTCAACCAGAGGTAGCGAGGGTCGTTAATAAGATCAAGAAGAGTACCGCTGGAGTATACACGTCTAACAGCTACTGCCGTGGTCCGAAGCGCGCGCAAGGGGAATAGAAGGACGACGTCGTTGGACGTCTCCCGTAACTTGGACTGCAGCGTAGCTGCTAATGCCGCTGATAAACGTTTAATTAACTTTGTAAGTGTATGTAGTCAAGAGGTCTTCCGTTTGGTGGTTGTGAATATATATCCATGGTTATAACTATATGTGTGAATATATATCCAAGGAATATATATCCATGGACCGATAACTTCTAAGGAAAATCATATTGAAGGATTTATATTTTGTTATTTATTTAATTTTGTATTTGAATTCATTGACGTTTATATGTACCAGAAGGACACTTTCGTTCCCCCTACAAAGTAACCAATATTTTTATTTTTGAGCAATGGAAAGAGACTTGCTCTTGGCTACTATGGATTTGCAGAAGTAATTATAAAGTTCTAATAACCATATATGACTTATTTTCAACTACCCCAGGTACGTTTCCAAGGATCGTGGGCAAAGGGTGATTTGACGAAACCACCGAGGGTAAAACACGTCGGAGCTCTTGAGCACGCCTAGTGGTGGTATCGTGACGTAATAATACCAAAGCAGATCATTTAAGTTTTATGAAATGTTAATTTGAACCAACCATTTGTTAAACTGCGCGTACATTGAAAGGAAAACGCGATTATTCTATCGGTTACAATTATTATAGGATATAACATTATTCATATAAAATCACCGCAAGGGGCGTTATCACATAGGTTATCGTCAGACTAATTCAAGCTTACCGTCGGGTTATCGGGCATATTTCAGTGTGTTGTGTATGATTAGTTTTAGCAACTCAGTAATCCACTATGTTTATTCGACGTCAACTAAGTGTCGTATGAAAATTCAAAAACGACTAATCAAGCCACAGGAATCGATCCTATAACCTATCTGCTGGCGGCTGACGCTCCTAATGTTGACGTTCGTATGCTTGCAGGTGGGAAATTCGTGATGAGGGATACTATATCGACGAAACATTATATGATTGATGGGGTATAATTCGTAAATATTATATGATAAGACAGCTCTGGCTTGCGCGGTGCCAGCATAAAAGCAGGTTTATCAACCAAACTGAGCGGTCGCACAGAATCGCTTTGGTCCGTTATGTCAATACTAAGTGGTTTAGAATAAATGACGATGATAAATTTAATTCACAATCAAATGTTATTCTAAAAGTAAGATAACAATTAATAGAATTTGTTTAAGAACCAAATTTGTTTCAGGCGTTTAACGAACTCTGTAAAAGTGATGACGTCAACAATACTTCACCTGCCCAGTTACGTCAGCTGATATAAGAAACGTTAAATTCAATTACCTTAATACTTTTTAATCGTGCGTCTTGAATCGTAAACAGCCTCCAATTTTTAGAAATTACCTTATCAGTACACCTTTGACCTAAACTCCCTTTTACAACTCAAATAGTTTTATATTTAAAATTTTTGAATGAATCAGCCATGTTAATCATTTGGTCTCACGACCGTTTTTTTACATTTTTTTACGATGCTTAGTTTCGAACCTAATATAGATTTGTGTATATAATATGGTATATGAATCGGTCGCGTTAACCATTGGGTCAGTCAACCGTTTATTAACGGCACACTATCCGAACACAATGTCACTGGAACGTTTTTATACAAAATTCGTATATGTATCGGTCGCGCTAACCCTTCGCCACACGACCGTTCCGACCAATTTTGTATTTCAGAGGAAGCGTGACATCTTGCGGTGAGATGATAAAAAGATTAAAAACACATGATGACAGGTTCTTATGAGGATTTTTGCAAACACGAAAACTTAATGTGGAGAATTTATTTTACCTGATGAAAGGTGACAAAATTGTTGTTGTTAATAAATTGTTTCGTAAATAACGAAACAACAACAACATCCTGGATTCTCTTGTGAATGTAAACCCATTCAAAACAACCTCTGTTTAAAACTAGTGTTTGTAAAATTAAATTAAGTGAAGGATCTAGTGATCCTGGGTTCGAAACCATGCCTGATATAATCGGACCTAGTATAGGATCCATTGATCCTGGGTTCAAATCCAGGTCTGCTATAAACGGACCTATTGCAGGATCCAGTAATCCTGGGTTCAAAACCGGGCCTGCTATAAACGGACCTAGTGGAGGATCCAGTAATCCTGGGTTCAAAACCGGGCCTGGTATAAACGGACCTAGTGGAGGATCCAGTGATCCTGAGTTCGAAACCAGGCCTGGTATAAACAGACCAAGTGGAGGATCCAGTGATCCTGGGTTCGAAACCAGGCCTGGTATAAACAGACCTAGTGGAGGGTCCAGTGATCCTGGGTTCGAAACCAGGCCTGGTATAAACAGACCTAGTGGAGGATCCAGTGATCCTGGGTTCGAAACCAGGATCAGGAATAAACATACCTAGTGGAGGATCCAGTGCTCCTGGGTTCGAAACCAGGCCTGGTATAAATGGACCTAGTGAAAGATCCAGAGATTCTGGGTTCGAAACCAGGCCTGGTATAAACGGACCGAGTGAAGGATCCAGTGATCCTGAGTCCGAAACCACGCCTGGTATAAAAAGACCTAGTGGAGGATCCAGTGATACTGGTTCCAAAACCAGGCCTGGTATAAACAGACCTAGTGGAAGATCCAGTGATTCTGGGTTCGAAAACAGGCCTGGTATAAACAGACCTAGTGGAGGATCCAGTGATCATGGGTTTGAAACCAGGCCTGGTATAAACAGACCTAGTGGAGGATCCAGTGATACTAGGTTCGAAACCAGGCCTGGTGTAAACAGACCTAGTGGAGGATCCAGTGATCCTGGGTTCGAAACCAGGCCTGGTATAAACGGACCTAGTGGAAGATCCAGTGATCCTGGGTTCGAAACCAGGCTTGGTATAAACAGACCTAGTGGAGGATCCAGTGATAGTGGAAGATCCAGTGATCCTGGGTTCGAAACAAGGCCTGGTATAAACAGACCTAGTGGAGGATCCAGTGATCCTGGGTTCGAAACCAGGCCTGGTATAAACGGACCTAGTGGAGGATCCAGTGATCCTGGGTTCGAAACCAGGCCTGGTATAAACAGACCTAGTGGAGGATCCAGTGATCCTGGGTTCGAAACCAGGGCTAATAAAAATAGAACTAGTAAACGATCCAGTGAACCTGGCTTTAAAACTAAGTCAACTAAAATTAGATATCGTTGTTTGTTTGACGATTAAAAGAATAAGAAGTTCCCGATTAAAACGAAACTAATATTTACGAAACCTCTAAACACCCATGAAATAT
This sequence comes from Ciona savignyi, assembly GCA_000149265.1. Classification (NCBI taxonomy): domain Eukaryota; kingdom Metazoa; phylum Chordata; class Ascidiacea; order Phlebobranchia; family Cionidae; genus Ciona; species Ciona savignyi. Next base: position 145,309 of record CH003334.1, on the reverse strand, counting down.
TATAGCATATACGAAGTACCACAGGAAGTATCCAGACGTGGTTGGCTCACTAAGTGAAGAGGAGGTTCGACAGAGGATCCAGCAGGCACAACCGGGAGTCCTACCCTACCGGGACCACGATGGACTGGTCGTAATACTTTCAATATCAAGGACTGGGATCCGGTGGCTTATCCGTTTTGGAAGATATGCCTTTGGTGGTTTCACTTTGATAGAAACTGACCTCACAAAAACGCTGTCTTTTAAAATTCCGCTACATGAAGTGTAAAATGTTTTTACAATTTTTACTTAAAAATTTAGAACTGGTACGTATCCCTTCGTACATCGGGAACTTTTTCCCAACAAAACAGCTAGAGAAGCACAATCAACACCTTTGTTTCACAAAACACTGCTCCACTATTACAAAACTTTACCGCTAAACGAGAACACCGGCGCGCAGCCTGGAGCATGCTGCTTTTAACAAAACAAACATTAGGAAATCACCACCATTGTTACTCAGCAAAACACTGTTTAAAAACCAATGACTAAGGAAGGGCCACCTTTAGTCGTATCTGGACGCGCATAGAGGTCCATTATTTACACTATCTGAAGCCTGGTATCCCATCAACGAAGATATAAATGAACCTAGAATTCACACACTGCCATAGCTCCAGCAGCTCGACTGTGGAGATGTGGTGTCTTACTATACCCGTGGATAAAGCCTGGCTTCCCACCCACTAGTATAGAAATGCGATTTTATCCTTTTTTTTCCAGTTATTTCTTGCCCTTTTATTTTTTTTCGGCTTCATTTCCATTTTTTATCTCCTTTTTCTCTTCGTCGGAGGAGAGCTTTAGTTAATCGAATTATTTTTCTAACAAAACAGAAATAGAAAGGATTTACAGTGTGTATGGGAAAGAAGCACAACCACATGCGAATCGATACATAAACGGACGCAATGACAGATAGAATGAAACGTCACCTCCTGATAAAACCCAATTCAGCCGTTTGTGAATTAATTTATTCATGGGGATTTCCCTCAGCAGACGGTTCGAATCCAGCGATTTGGAAACTTTACGAACAATACACGACATTGGCGATTGTTGTCTTCACTTTATGACGTAACAGTTCTATCGCTATATAATCTTAATGGCGTAGGCAACAAACACGTCATTGCGTGACGTCATCAAAGTTCACGTGATGTAAAGAACCAATGAGATCTCTCGAACCTTGGTCCGATAATAAACGACATAAACCAGTGACCAGGCTGCTTTAACGCCCCATAATATCAGAACGATAATGAATAAATAAGAAACGAATCCTATACACCATGTCTAAATATACCAGTGTCGTAATTTCAGTTGATGACCTTACGCACCCCCGTGTTGGCAATAATTATTTATCCGCGGCTTCTGCGTGTTCGACCTCTGCTATTCATTTTGTGGCACATTTACGTTACGGTTTAGTCACTTAGTGGAAGTTGACTGTTCTTATATTGTTAATATATTGTCTTTTCTTTTGGTTTAGAATAACAGTCAATTAAACCTTAATAAATAAGGATTACGACAATTTAATTGACTGTTAATTTTAAATGGATAAATGTTTAAGACCTGAACGATTCGATGCTGATGCTAACTCGCCAGATTCGAGCAAGAAATGGAAGCATTAGTTTCGAACTTTCTCGAATTATATCGACAGCTTGGAGGAAATCACATCGGCAAGAAAGTTAAATATCCTCATAAATCACGTGGATGTCAGCGTTTACGAGTATATCAACGAATCCTCGACCTACGACGACGCCATAGCGAATTTAAATGGTATCTATGTGAAGCCAATTAATGAAGTCTTTGCTAGATATCAACTTGCCATTCATAAGCAGAAATTGGAGAAGACTCTAGACGATTACTTTCAACAACTGAAGAAATTAAGCAACGATTGCAACTTTACTGCCGTTTCAGGTGCACAGTATCGTCAAGAAGCTATTCGTGGCGCATTTAGATCAGGAATTTATTCTAATTACATCAGGCAACTATTGCTTGAAAGCGAAAATTTAGATTTACAAACCATATTTGACAAAGCGTTCGTTGGACGTTGCTCAAAGAAATTCAGAACAAATTGCTACCGCTCATTTACCAGCAAACGAAACCGCAGTAATTTCAGCACCTATAAAGAAGAATCGCTCCATAGAAGCTAACGATTATGCAGCAACGGCAACTCAAAGATGTTACTTTTGTGGAAACAGTCGGCATTATCGAAAATTCTGTCCCGCAAAGGATGCGACTTGTAGTAGATGCCATAAAGTTGGTCACTTTGCCAAAGTTTGTCGTTCGTCCCCTTATCACAATCAAAATACATCAGCCGCCGTGAGTAATTCTACATTAATGGGCCACCTCGACGTTACTTAAGTCCAGAAACCGGAAAATTTGTAGGGATTAAACTTAACGGAACACCTCTAAACGCCCTCATCGACACCGGCTCCACGAACAGCCACGTTAGTAGTGACGTAGCAAAGCGACTTAATCTTACTGCATCTGGAGAACGCACGCATATTGGTTTAGCTGTAAAGGGGTGTTCTTCCCGCAGTCTGGGATCCAGTGTGGCGACTGTAGAAGTACTTCAAAGGACTTATAAAAACATACCTTTATGTATTGTCGACGGGCTATTAACAGACGTTGTTCTTGGATAAGATTTTATGGGACAACATAAGAGTGTCAATATACACTTTGGTGGATTAAAACCGTCATTATACCTTGGAGCATTGCAGTCACTTAAGTGCCCATCGCCTCCAAGATTGTTTGACTACATGACAGTCGACTGTCACCCTTTAGTTACCAAATCACGACGACTTGCTGACAACCCATATAAAGCGGAGGAAACGAAAAGACTGCTGAGTGAGGGCATTATAGAATTCAACCATTCTCCTTGGAGAGCCCAAGTTGAGCCCAAGTTGTAGTAACTACAAATGAAAACCATAAAAAACGAATGTGTATTGATTATAGTCAGACTGTGAACAGATTCACACAACTCGGTGGTTATCCACTGCCCGCATGCAAGACGTTGTACAAGAAGTTGCCAAGTTCTGCATATTCACAACACTTGATTTAAAAAACGCTTACCATCAAGTTGAACTACCTAAAGACACCCGGCTCTACACAGCTTTTGAAGCATGTGGTAAATTATATCACTTTACAAGACTTCCGTTTGGTTTAAAAAATGCAGTTCCTTGCTTTCAATGCATTATCAATGATATAATCGAGAAGTATGATTGTAAAGGAACTTTTGCCTATCTCGACAACATAACCATCGGCGGTAAAACACAAGAGGAACACGATTTAAACTTAAAGAAGTTTCTCAAGGTAGCAGAGTCCTGCAATTTAACCTTAAACAAAAACAAGTGCACTTATTCGACTGATACAATACATCTGCTTGGATACAGAATATCAAAAGATGGTTTACAGCCGGATCCAGAACGCGTTAAATCACTATTGGAGATACAAGCACCGCAAAATGCCAAGTCATTGCAAAGGATCATCGGCATGTTCGCATATTACGCTCGATGGATTCCTAAATACTCTGATAATATTAAGCCGTTGCTTGATGCCAAAGAGTTTCCTCTATCTCGTAATGCTATGACTGCGTTCAATACACTAAAAGGGATATTAAGTAAAGTGACTCTCGGAATTATTGACGATGACCTACCTTTTACCGTCGAAACAGATGCATCGGATGTAGCTGTCTCAGCAACTTTAAACCAAAAAGGTAGGCCTGTGACGTTTTGGTCTAGAACCTTAAGTCGAAGTGAACTCCGTCACTCGAGCATCGAAAAAGAAGCGACCGCCATAATAGAGGCTGTACGAAAATGGAGTCATTTCCTACAAGAGCGGCGCTTCAGCCTGGTCACTGATCAGAAATCCGTTGCGTTTATGTACGATGTCCAGAAACACGGAAAAATTAAGAATGATAAAATATTACGGTGGCGAATGCAATTGGGCCAATACGACTATGAAATTGTGTATAGAGCTGGCAAATATAACTCCGCGCCTGACACACTGTCACGAGCGTTTTGCGCTGTTATGGGACATTGTTCTTTAAGCGATATACACACCCACTTATGTCACCCAGGGGTAACAAGGTTATATCACTTTATTAAGACGAAAAACCTGCCGTATACGCTTGAAGAAATTCGACGATCAGTAGCGGATTGCTCTATTTGTGCTGAAATCAAACCAAATTTCCACAAACCGCAATCTGTGCCTTTAATTAAAGCAACTCAGCCATTTGAGCGACTTGGCATCGAAGGACCTTTGCCATCAGTTACTAAAAACTATTACATACTTACAGTAACCGATGAATTTTCTCGGTTCCCCTTCGCATTTCCATGTCCCAACATGGAAAGTAAACGGTAATCCAATGCTTAAATCAATTATTTACCATACTCGGCTTGCCGTCATACGTGCATTCGGATCGGGGAAGTTCCTTCATGTCAAAGGAATTTGTTGTTTACCTGAACAACCGGGGAATATCTACAAGTAACCCGTCCATCTATAATCCTCGCGGGAATGGGCAATGTGAAAGGTATAATGGAATCATTTGGACAGCGGTAAAACTTGCTTTAAAATCTAAGAACTTGCCAATTAATAACTGGCAATTAGTTTTACCAGATACGTTGCACTCAATTCGTTCTTTGTTATGCACAGCTACGAATGCAATACCACATGAACGAATGTTTAACTACCATCGCCGTTCATCATTTGGTTCTTCCGTTCTAACCTGGTTAAGCAATCCAGGACCGGTTTTGCTGAAACGTCGCGTACGGCATAGTCAACACGACCCACTGGTGGACGAAGTCGACTTGCTGCATGCCACTTCAAATTATGCACAGGTTCGAATTCCCAGCGGCCGTGAGACTACAGTGTCAATCAGAGATCTGGCGCCCACGGGTCAAAGTAATGGAACAGAACAGATTGAAACCCCCGCTGATGGTTTACCAGTACCAGAAGCAAATTTACAGCCGGAGGAATTGACGATTGAGACTGACGCACATGATACAGTTGACGAAACGGTCGAATTAAACAAAACCAAATCAAATGAAGATAACCCCTATGGGTTACGTCGTTCGAACCGACAAACGAAGAAACCCGATAGACTGACGTACTATTAAATATTTATTTGTTAATGTGCATTTTTATTTAGACGGGGAGAATGTCGTAATTTCAGTTGAACACCTTACGCACGCCCGTGTTGGCAATAATTATTTATCCGCTGCTTCTGCGTGTTCGACCTCTGCTATTCATTTTGTGGCACATCTACTTTACGGTTTAGTGGTAGTTGACTGTTTTTATATTGTTAATATATTGCCTTTTCTTTTGTTTTAGAATAACAGTCAATTAAATCCTTATTTATTATAATAAATAAGGATCACGACATGGTAATGAACCATACTTTGTGAAGTATTTTATTTATAAGTGCACTAACAAATGGTTAAATTGTTATCAGATGCCTGGTGTCTCGGTAGCTGAGTCTGCTAACGGCTGCAAGTAATTACATCACAATTGGAAATATAAATTGCGCCACTCAATTCACAGGCTAAGCTATGTACATTATAACAAAAATAATATTTTAACTGAAAATCACGTTATAACACACAGTTAGAACAATATATAAACAAGGGCAAACTAAACGATTAAAACAACGCAGCGTGCAAAACGCACTGATTTGAAAAGTTCGTGTTATAAAATGGACAACAAGTACTGCGAAATGCAGTTCAGCAAACGTCTTGCATTTTCCGGGAAAATTTCGTGAAAGCCAACACAGTTCGAATGTAGTCAGCGCAGATGGATGACGTGTTTTCTATTTTAGATTTAGATGCGGGGTGAATAAAAGTCACCATGATCGTTAATATTAAAACTGGCAGGAAATGGTAACAAACAAGCAAATCGCAGTTTAAAAGCGCATTGTTATTATAATGATATTCAAATATTCCAGTGGTGGATGTTGCTTAATCCTTGTTGGTAGAAGGTAGCGGGTTCACAATGGTAATGTACACAGCAAGCACGACAAACGTCCACTAGCGGGTGGGAAGTTATAAAGGCTGAATTGTGCTTGGGCTGGATCGGTTCGCACAACCATCAACATTGCGGTACTGGTCAAACCGGAGTTTGGATAATTAGGATACCAACTACTATTGTAGCCCTGCTCTCCATTGCTCAATGTCATGAAGCCAGTCTGGTGAAATGGAAATTTTTTTACTTCAGTTGGTTAATTAAATTAAAAATACAAGTTGGACCTCCTTGGAGACCTTAGTTTAGTTTATTTTTTGTTTCCACGATGAAAACACGAAGCAGGGCTATTGGTAAAATTTTGGAAAACGGGAAAAAAACGGCAAAACGACAGTCGTTAGAACACGTCTAAAAACAAGGAATAAATTATTAAAATTCGGTATAACTTGAGGTGGCCGCTAGACCCAAATAAAGAAATAAATAAACATTAAAAAAATAATTAATTAATTGCTTATAATTAATACTTGGTATTATAAATGACACCTAACCTGACGAAGGCGAGGTAATTAAACTAGATGTTCACCTAAGGTTAATCAAAATGTTATATATAAAATCAACTATAATAGAATACACCAGGTTACAATGAAAATACAAATACGTTAACACAAACCGTTATGTTGTAGTTCATCGCTAGCCAAACATTAGCATACTCTTTATCAATACTCACCATCGTAGCGCTGACGTAACTATAGACAGCGTCATACATCTGCTTGTCCACAATGTCCACTAACGTTGCATTGAAGTTCCGACACGACATGTTGGCTTCAGCTCGAGTTTGGCTTTCTACTTTGCTTGGCTCCGGCATCCAAATATATTTCCTGTTTTGTACAATGCCTGGACCTTCAAAATAAGTTATTTTAATTTATTCTATTATTTAAACGGGTTGATTGGACAATATTAATTCTACAAATATGCAACGTCACGTCGTTTCAACGCGAAATTCGCCTTTATGGTAGAATTCATGTTTATTTTCGTAAATGGGAAAACCAAGCGGGTTAACACACGGAAAATCGTCAGATCACCTCGCGCCCATCGTCGGGTTACCGGACCTATTGCAGTATGTTGTATATTTTAAGGACACCTTATACTTTAATTTGGAATAACCTAAAAATCCGCTGGTTTTAGGCAATGTCTGTTAAGTGCCTGCCCAAGGACACACCGACTAGCTAGAGACACGTTTCGCACCTGCAACCTTTCGATTGATAGGTGGTCCACTAAACCAACTCCGTGTAATCAACCCACTGGTACTATGCAACACTGGTACTATCCATCATGATATTCTTGAAGTGCATAATCGAAGAAAACTTAACTCGACCAACCTGGATAAAACGTCCAATCCACAAAGAGATTCTCTTGCCAGTCGTCCTCTACAGTTCCCTTCATTTGAAGTATAAAGCCATGTATAAAGATTTCGGTCACGCTCGCCTGGTATGTGTGAAGCACAGATAGATTTTTGTTCCGAACTGTTATGTCAACAAGAATCGGTACAGAATCCAAGCACATCATGTAGGGGACAAGTGTCTTTTTCTTCGGAGATTTTTGTCCAAGAGATAGATCAAAACTTCCCTTCTGAAAAGTTGGCAGTCCTAAAATATTCAAAGTTTAAAAAATCATAAATACAATACGTTTGTTTAAAAAAGCTTACCGCATTCAGCTATTGTTAAACCACAGATAACGACCAATAGAATGCATTTCATGATTGTATGTTCAAATTATACAAATATTAAACCTAACCTGCAATGCAATATTTAAAAATATGGATTTAAACACACGTTGCCCTAAAGAAAGTTAAAAAATACATATTAGGTATATCTTTCACCATCTCTTAGCAAGCAACTGCCATCATCATAGTGCATCTAATATAGTCATCATACGCGAAAGTACGCGGATATTAATGGGAAAAACAAAGACGAACTCTTAATCACCTAACATTTCGCGTTAAGTTTCCAACAACATGATGGGCACGTCACAAAAGTACGTTTGAATATAGAAATATGTATACGAATCGGTTGAGCTGTTTTTCTCACACAACCATTCTATATCGGGGAGATGTTATTATTATTTTGTCCCACAAAGATCATATTTCCAATAGAATCGGTTCATCAATCGGTCGCGTTGACCATTCGGCAACACAAACATTGGATTTTCGGGGAAGTATGACGTCACCAAACGTATACAGTGATCTCTCTCCAGTCCGACTGGTGACCATAGAGGTACGAATAGCCAACCACACAATATAGTTGGGTCATGCAACGTATGGTGAAACCCCACCAACTCTTTTTTGTTCGCATTGAAAATTATTATCGATTTGTGTTGTGTTTCGGCGGAAAATAATGCAGTTATTTTCATTATATTTCAACATTTTTGGTGGAAAGGAATCGCACCAAATAACCAGACTAACTTGTCAGACGATATCTGATTGAAAAAACAGACGTTATACACTTTGCATAAAATATACCAAGGGTGATGAGGTAGCCAGGCAACCCGATCGTTTCTGCATGCAGGATAATACAGCGGGCACTCAACAGGGTTTTAAAATAATGGCGCACCAATTCGAAAACAAATAAAAACAATATATGTTAATGTTAGATATGTGTTAAATAAAAACAATATATGTTAATGTTAGATATGTGTTAAATAAAAACAATATATGTTAATGTTAGATATGTGCACGTCAGGTCTATGTTAATTAACATTTCAGAAAGTTTTAACCGGACTGTCATAGTTTTGTTTCTGCGAGCATAAACGCATGGTCCCATAGTTATTAAACCAAACTTCTTTTCCATATGCAGTTATAAAAAGAGTACGCGTGTGAGATTTCCGAACATTTTACCACAAATGTTTTAATTTAAGCTTCTTGTCACGCGAGTTTTAGTTTTATTATTTCGGGGGAATTCCACTGGGCTTAGTACAATTTCTGTTTTTACATAATATCTGAGTAATGTTATTAAAGTTAGATGTTTGTTAGATAATCTAACAAACAGTTTTAATCCGCTTTGGCGACTCCTTGTTGGAGATGTCGGCGCGATATGTCATGCCTGTTACAATCATGGTTTTGAAACAAGTCGTAATTTTTAGGGTATTTCCCTAGGTATTGTGTTTCTTTTTGCTCAATGGTACAACGTCGGATAGGGGACTAACATTTAGCCGACCAAGCGCTATGCCCTAAAGAGTTTTTTTTAGAAAAAATACCGTTTTGGTTTTTCAACTCCCAGGGGAATTCTCCTGGGTATATTACCCAAAATTTTTCCGCATAATTAGGCCTTGTTGTCTAACAAATGGCAAAGTTTCATTGCGATTCCATTACGTTTTCAAGTAGATGTCGGAGCCACAAGCCATGCCTATCACAATCATGATTTAAGAACAAAATCTCATTTTTAGGGTATTTTCCATAGTTAATTTTTAAATTCTTTTAAGTGTTATATCAGTGACTAATGCACTCACATTTTATCAAATCTAATTTAAATTGGAGCAGCCATTTGAGCGCTATGCGCAAAAAAGCTAATTATTTTAAAAAAATACCGTTTTGGTTTTTCAACTCACAGGGGAATTCCCCTGGGTATATTACCCAAAATTTTGGTTTCTTCATATCTACACCATGTTGTCCAACAAATGACAAAGTTTAATTGCAGTTTTAATACTTATTCTGTTAGAGGTCGTGCCACAAGCCATGCCTGTCACAATCATGATTTGAGAACAAAATCTTATTTTTTAAGGTATTTCCTTGGGTATTTTTTTAAATTCTTTTCGGAGTTTTATTAGAGGCTAATGCACTTATATTTTATCAAATCTAATTGAAATTTGGAGCAGCCGTTTAAGCGTTATGCGCAAAAAGAACTAATTTTTTTTTAATTCCATTTCGGTTATTTATCTCCCAGGGGAATTCCCCTCGGTATATTACCCAAAAGTTTGTTTTTTGCCTATCTAGGACATATTGTCTAACAAATGACAAAGTTTTATTGCGATTCCATTACTTTTTCCAGTATATGTTGGGGCCACAAGCCATGCCTGTCACAATCATGATTTAAAACAAAATCTTATTTTTTAGGATTTTTCCCTAGGTAAATTTTTTAATTCTTTCAAGTGTTATATCAGTGGGTAATGCACTTACATTTCACCAAATTTAAACAAAGAGAGAGAAGCTGTTTAAGCGCTATGCCTCAAAAAGCTAAATTTTTATTAAAAAATACTGTTTTGTTTTTAACGTCCCAGGGGAATTTCCCTAGAATTATTACCCAAAATGTTGGCTTCTGCATATCTAAACTATGTGGTCTAACAAATTACCGAGTTTCATTATGATTTCATTACCCTTTCTGGTAGATGTTGGGTCCACAATCCATGCCTGTCAAGCGTTTAACGAAAAAAAAAGAAAAAAAAGACAAACACAATATGTGTATAATTATATAATTATATTTCCATAAATCACTATAACGCTCCAATATGATTGTAACACACAATTCCCGCCTAAACCATAGAAAACATAATAATATTATGAGTTTTCTATTCAGTTCATTTTGAAACGGAAGCAAAAACCAGCAGCTTTCCTGACCTCTCTGTGACGTGTTATTGGACCAATTGTTCCACGGTGTTGCTCGCATTTATAAACAAGACCTTCTATGACGCGACACTCATTGTACATATATTCATGCTACAGGGTCCCTAACCACAGTTTGTATTTTATACACCGATGTTGTAGTTTGTTACTGCTAGCATAAACGCATGGGTCCCTGAGGTAACAATCTTATTATCCATGTTCATTACCCAACATATTTATTGTGAGATATGTGCACGCCACGTCCATGTTATTCAAAAGTCCAGAAAGTTTTAAACGGACTGCAATAGTTTTGTTTCTGCAAGCATAAACGGATGGGTCCCATAGTTGTTAAACCAAACTTCTTTTCATGTGTATTGTGTAGTTAGAAAAAGAATATTCGTGTAAGATTTACTAACATTTTACGACGAATGTTTTAAATTAAAGCCTATTGTCAAGCAAGCACTGTAGTGAAATAAAGCTAAATTCCCCACACAGCCCGCTTTAGTTTTTCATGGCTTCGGGAAATTCCCCTGGGTTCAGTACATAAATTTCTGTGTTGACATATCTTGGTTATGTTATCTAACAATTTTTAAAGTCATAATCCGATTTGACGATTCTTTGTTGGAGATGTCGGGGCAATATGGCATGCCTGTCACTATCAATATTTAAGAACAAAATCTTATTGTTTAGGGTATTTTCCTAAATATTTTTTTTATTTCTTCTAAGATTTAAATCAGTGGCTAATGCACTTACATTTCACCAAATCTGATTGAAAATGGAGCAGCCGTGTTCTAGCGTTATACCCAAAAAAAAACTATTTTTAGAACAAAATACCGTTTTGGTTTTTAACGTACCCGGGGGAATTCCCCTGGATTTATGACCCAAAATATTGGGTTCTGCATATCTTAGCCATATTGTCTAATAATTTACAATTTTTATTGCGATCCTAGTAGTCCTTTTGGTACATATCGGGGTGACATGGCATGCCTGTCAATTTATGATTTAAGGACAAACTTTTAGTTTTTGAGATATTTCCCTAGATAATTTCTTTATTTCTTTCAATTGTTAAATTAGTAGCTAATGCACTTATATTTCCCAAAACCTGTTTAAATTTGGAGCAGCCATTCTAGCGCTAGACCCAAAAAAAGCCATTTTTTTAGAACAAAATACTGTTTTGGTTTTTAATGTCTGAAGGGAATTCCCCTTGATTTATCACCCAAACTTTTAGTTTCTGCATATCTGGACCATGTTGTCTAACAAATGACAAAGTTTTATTGCGATTCCATTACCCCTTTTGGTAGATGACGGGCCCACAAATCATACTTGTCACAATCATGGTTTAGGAATAAATCTTCATTTTTAGGGTTTTTCCCAGGGTAATTTTTTTTTTCTTCTAAGTGGTGAAGCAGTTGCTAATGAACTTATATTCCACCAAATTTAATTTAAATTGGAGCAAGCGTTTAAGCGCTATGTCCCAAAAAGCTAAATTTTTATAAAAAAAATGCTCATTTGCTTTTTAACGACTCGGAAAATTCCCCTGAATTTTTCACCTAAAAGTTTGGTTTTTGCATATCTAGACCATGTTGGCTAACAAATGACAAAGTTTTATTGTGATTACATTACATATTTTGGTAGATGTCGGGCCACAAGCCATATCTGGCACAATCATGGTTTAGGAATAAATCTTCATTTTTAGGGTATTTCCCTAGGTAACTTTTTTCTTTCTTTTAAGTGGTAAAACAGTTACTAATGAACTTACATTCCACCAAATCTGATTTAAATTGGAGCAAGCGTTTAAGCGCTATGCCCAAAAAAGCTAAATTTTTTAGAAAAAAATTAGGTTTTAGTTTTTTAACTTCCGTGGGGAATTCCCCTGGTTTAATAACCCAAAATTTTCGTTTCTGCATATCTAGACCATGTTGTCTAAAAAACGTCAAATTTTCATTGCGATTCAATTACCGCTTTTGTAGATGTCGGGTCCACAAATCATACCTGTCACAATCATGGTTTAGGAATAAATCTTCATTTTTAGGGTATTTCCCTAGATAACTTTTTTCATTCTTTTAAGTGGTAAAGCAGTTGCTAATGAACTTACATTCCACCAAATCTAATTCAAATTGGAGCAAGCGTTTAAGCGCTATGCCCAAAAAAGCTAAATTTTTGAAAAAAGTACGCGTTTTGGTTTTTACCGTCCTGGGGAATTCCCCTAGAATTATCACCTAAAATTTTGGTGTCTGCATATTTAGACCATGTTTTCTAACAA
>CH003334.1:84829-132379 GCA_000149265.1 Ciona savignyi | reverse complement strand
CTTATATGTAACGTTTATTACCACTTAGTCTACCTATCTTTCCAATGCAAACTTCTCACACTCAAAAGGAAATGTCACTTGAAATCCAGCCACTGGAAGTTTAAAGATTTTTTAATATCTTGAAATTGATTCTTAAATCTGCACCTGTGGGAATCACACACGTATTTATAATTGTCTCGTCGTATATTTAAGTCGCCATGTCAAGTGTTCATATTTTGCCTGAAAGCAGTTTATAAACTTACCCAGTGAATTTAATTTTTGTTGTTATTATGGGTCCCATTTGGAAAATGGGACACATATTGTTTTTGTCCGTTTTTTTTTTCTTTTTTTTTTTCGTCAAAGGTTTGACAGGCATGGCATGGCGCCCCGACATCTACCAGAAGGAATAATCGAATCGTAATGAAACTTAGTCATTCGTTAGACAACATGGTCTAGATATGTAGAAACCTAAATTTTGGGTAATAAATCAAGGGGAATTCCCCTGGGAGGTTAAAAACCAAAACGGTATTTTTTATGAAAAATTTAGCTTTTTGTGGCATAGCGCTTGAACGGCTGCTCTAATTTGAATCATATTTGGTAAAAAGTAAGTGTGTTAGTGACTGATTGGACACTTAAAAGAAATAAAAAAATTACCTAGGAAAATACCCTAAAAAAATCGATTTTGTACTGAAATCATGATTGTGACAGGCATGCCATGTCGCCTCAACATCTACCAGAAGGAGTAATGGAATCGCAATGAAAATTGGAAATTTTTTAGACAACATGGTTTAGATATGCAGAAACCAAAATTTTGGGTAGTAATTCAAGGGGAATTCCCCTGGAATGTTAAAAACCAAAACGCTTTTTTTTTCTAAAAAATTAGCCTTTTTTTGGGCATAGCGCTTGAACGGCTGTTACAATTTGAATCAGATTTCATGGAATGTAAGTGCATTAGTCACTAATTTAACACTTAAAAAAAATAAAAAAATTACCTTGGGAAATACCCTAAAAAATAAGATTTTGTTCTGAATCATGATTGTGACAGGTATGGCATGGCGCCCCGGACATCTACCCGAAGGGTTAATGGAATCGCAATGAAACTTAGTGATTTATTGGAAAACATGGTCTAGATATGCAGAAACCAAAATTTTGGGTGATAAATTCAGGGGAATTTCCCTAAGACGTTAAAAACCAAAACGGTATTTTTTTCTAAAATATTAGCTTATTTGGGCATAGCGTTTAAACGACGCTTCCAATTTGACTCAGATTTGCTGGAATGTAAGTGTATTAGTCACTGATTTAACACTTAGAAAAAATAAAAATAAAATAGCTAGGGAAATACCCTAAAAAATAAGATTTTATTTTAAATCATGATTGTGATAGGCATGCCATGTCGCTCCGACATCTACCAAAAGGAGTTATGGAATCGCAATAAAACTTGGTGATCTGCTAGATAACATGGTCTAGATATGTAGAAAACAAAATGTTGGATGATAAATCAGGGGAATTCCACTGAGACGTTAAAAACCAAAACGGTATTTTTTTTAAAAAATAGCCTTTTTGGCATAGCGCTTGAACGACTGATACAATTTGAATCAAATTTGGTGGAATGTAAGTGCATAAATCACTGATTTAACACTTTAAAAAAAATTACCTAGGGAAATACCTTAAAAAATAGGATTTTGTTCTCTAATTATGATTGTGACAAGCATGCCATGTTGCCCCGAAATCTAGCAAAAGGAGTGATGGAATCGCAATGAAAATTTGACATTTGTAAGAGATCATGGTCTAGAAGATATGCAGAAACCAAAATTTTGGGTAATGAATCTACGGGAATTCCCCTGAGACGTTAAAAACCAAAACGTTTTTTTCTAATAAATGAGCTTTTTGGAGCATATCGCTTGAACGGCTGCTCTAATTTTGATCAGATTTGGTTAAATGTTAGACCATTAGACACTTTGTGCCAATTAAAAAAAGGAAACATTTACTTAGGGTAATTCTCCTAAAAACGAAGATATGTTCCTGAATTATGATTGTGACAGGCGTGCTATATCGCACTGACATCTCCAACAAGGAGTCGAAAAATCACATTAAAACTATAAGAAATGTTACATAACATGGCCAACATATGTAAAAACAGAAACTCATCTACTAAACCTAGGGGAATTCCTTGAAACCATGAAAAACTAAATCGGGTTGTTTTGGCAATTTAGCTTTATTTCATTACAGCGCTTAAAAAGGGTTAATTGAAAACATTTACGGTTATTTTTCTAAAAAAATAGCTTTTCGGAAAATAGCGTTTAACCGACTGCTCTAATTTTGATCAGATTTTGTGGAATACTAGATCGTTAGCCACCCTGTGTCACTTAAAAGAAAGAAAACATTTACTAAGGGTAACTCCCTTAAAAACGAAGATATGTTCCTGACTCATGATTGTGACAAGCATGCCACATTGCACTGACATCTCCAACAAGGATTCGTCAAATCGGATTAAAACTTTAAGAATTCATAGTTAACATGACCCACATATGTAAAAACATAAACTTATTTACCAAGCCCATGGGGAATTCTCCGAAGCCAAGAAAAACTAAATCGAACTGTTTAAGGAATTTAGCTTCATTTCAATACAGCACTTAAATAAAAGCTTTAATTTAAAACATTTGTGATGATATCTTTGTAAATCTATAACGATTGTTCTTTTTTACCGACACATGGAGAAGAAGTTTGGTTTGATAACTATGGGATCCATGAGTTTATGCTTGCAGAAACAAAAACTACATACACAGTGTATAAAATACAAAATGTGGTTAGGGACCCTGTAGCATGAATATATGGCATGCAACATGTGTTTTACAAATAGTGTTGGTTAAACACGTGGTTGACACTCTCTAGTTCTTTATGCATAGAGTTCGGGTAATTACGATAGACTATCCGGGTATTATCTATGTCAATGGAAAAACGCAAGTTGTCCAATTATCTCGTGCCCGTCGTCTTGTTACCTCATTATCCACACAGTCCAGGCGATTAGCTGGAGACCAGTGTCGGATCTTTAACCCTTTCGTTTGAAAGACGGCGCAATAATCCAAGCTTTTCGGCCATACAAGTTTTCTTTGTTAGGATTACACAAATTTAGTTTCATTTATTCCCCTGACATAACTTTTGTCAACTACTTCTCTGTAATTGCCCTAGTTCTGATCGTCTTTTAAGAAATAATGTATTATTTTTGTTCATAATATATTTCGCTAAATCTTACCACTGGCCAAAAGTTACAGAAAAATTACGGAATACATTCCAGTTTTCATTTAATGTTTAAATTGGGTTAATTCAAGAAGGATAATGTTAGGTCATAAAGCGTACGATTTCCTAAAAGAACAGCAAAAATAAATACATAAAACGCAAATCTAAAAAGAGAAAAACCCAATTTGGCCAAAAAAATCTTTGAAAAATAAAAATAACGTAAAATGTGTGCACTAACAGGAAATATTAAATCTTCTAATTTGCCGTACTTATGTTGACTTGTAAGATACTTTTACATAACAAAAGATCTGTAAAGGTATTATTTCGGGTTTGCTGTTTAAAATTCAACACAGCGCAATAAACATGGCGGAATCTCGAGAGGCGAAATCTGTCACAAGTTATTTGGAACGAAATAAAAATCATTTGTTGCGGAACTTCCTGATTGGTGGGCAAGTAGTGCCTTGTCGGACGTGGTTACCACAGCAGACAGCTTTTGTTGGGTCATATATCTGTCTGTTGTTGCAACATGCCTGCGGAAGATTGGTTTAAACAAGTTCATTTCGATTGCAATACTATTTGTTTAGTTAACAAGTAAATACAGCCAAATCTTGTTACTATATCACTCTTTATATAATACCCCTTTCGATTGACCCACACTATACTGTACCCGTTTTACAAACCCTTGTTAATAAGCTCGTAACTGTGTCACTTTACCTTGACACCGTCGGCGGCATAGTAACTTATAAAGGTTTTTAAAGATCATGTATTTTTTTATTTTAACCAGATAATCCAGCAATGGATCTTTATTTTCACCTTGGGAATGGAAAACCATACAAGCCTTTATTACACAGGTAGTCCTTGTGCCCATCGTCGATTTGCCGGGCCTATTGCAATGAGACATTCCGACAAAGTTTTTTTATATACAATTTTGTTAAAGAAAGATACGGTTTTGTTCAAACAAAGTCAAGCAACATCTGTAAAGTACTAAAGTACAACCCTTCGGCATGTGGTTTTATATGAGCCAATTAACCTAAACCCACCTTTAGCGAGCTGGTGTACGCTTGTCCAGGGCATCCGCAGCAAGCATCAGGTAATATCTCCGGCTTCACCTTCCCCACTCTGCAGCGGATAGGGTCGTAGTTCATCCAACATAAACAACTTTGAAGGCAACCACTCGAAGTTTCTAAAATATTTCGGTCAAATTGAATAAAAAATAGTCTTAGGTGTTGAAATCTTAGGAATTGTTTCACAGATCAATGAGTTCATAGAGGTGTCTTTTGTACTCATATAATTTGACAAAGCTACGTTGAAGAATAGCCCAGACGGAGACGATTTATCTAATTAGTCGAATCGGTTTTAGGTTAGGTTATCCGAACTTCAAATAAAAGGTTTAACTCCAGTTCGGGTTAACTAAATCATTAAGTAGTTTTATGGTTTTATTCCTATACTCGACATAGAACTGTATGTCCACTAATTGCCGTGCTTAATGAAACCATCGTATAGCTCGAGACCAGTTTCGAACTTGCAACTTATCAGCTACGCGGCGACGCACTAACCCATTAGGACTATACGATGGGAAAGACTTACGGCAAAATCCTTGTCAAAGCACTTGATAGTTAAAGATCAAAACCGGACCTTGGATGTTATCCCTATGACGCAGACCACCGGAGAAAAGATATCAAAATATATTAATCTTACCCTGCACCGTCGTATTTGGGTTGAATGTTACGAAATCCATTCGTTGATTTCTTTGTAAAACGGATTCCAACTTATTTTCTAATTGGTTATCTTTCAATCTCTTGTTGTTGTAAGTTGGAATGTAAGTGGTGAAACCGACAACAACTAAACTGCTGTTTCCTTGGCTGAAAAATGGAGGTTTTGATATTGCGGTTATATATTGAGAAAACGATTTAGTTAAAGTCCGAAAATTCTATAACTGACCATGTTCGGATTTGGGCACTTAAAGAATATTTCCACGAACGAGAATGGCGTAGGTGGATGGTTTTAAGCAAGAAACTGTTAATGAACGCGGCCACACAACCGAATAGTGTCCATTCTGACGATTGCCCGTGTAAGAACGTCACTTGCGGTTTCACATTTACTTGGATAAAATATGAATATCCTATACTATCCACCAGAGCATACCATATACCATATCCTATCAGAAACGACGGAGTACAATACAAATATATCGACGAACCGTGTGATGTTGGAAATGGTATCGACGTTTGTCACGACTCCTGTTATCCCTGTCTCTTCCACCAACCGTTCGATCTGCCATTACAAGTTGGTTAATATTCCGACATTTGGTTAAGGCTTTAAACACAGATCTTTTCGCATTAAGGCCTGGAAAACGATGCAAGATCGGTGCTCATACCCGGAACATTTTTAGATCAATCTCCACAACGGTCACATTTTATCTTGGTTATGTGACTGCTATTAGATAACTTTGTCAACTCCCAAAGATCGGAAAAAACTCAGGAGGCGTTAAACTTGCATTGATTGAAATTATGACCACAATCGGGTTACCTAACTCAGTATATTGTATAAAGTGAATATATTAAATTGTTTTCTTCTATAAGCCAATATAAAACTGTGTAAATAATTTTAAGTGTCGTCTTTTAATTTACTGGAAAGTGGGCGGTTTCGGGCTCGCCACCTTCGAGTTGACCCAACACGATACTGCAAACTATCTATCTGTTTTGTTAACAATTTATTGATGTTAATGAGTTGTCTCAACGTTTTTCGTTTGTACTTTTGTGTAGACTTTTGTACGAATGGTCGTCATTTAAAACGCCTGAGAAACACTATTTTGAAAGCTTAGCCTACACAAATTTGTAAACTCGCCAAACTGGAAATATAAGCCTCGCGGGCATTTATAAAGAGCGCAAAACTACCAATAATATTTATATACATCCACACCCTGTACCTATGATTGCGACACGTAGGTTAGGAATGTTGTAAGAAGTGAATAGAGTGTGAAGTGAGCTATCATTATGTTCTATGCCAACTACACGATTTAGGACGTGGACGTCAGCGCCACATATTTGAGCGTGGTTTAATATCTCTACACTTCTATGTGATAATGGTTAGATAGTATCTACACACCTCAGAGCATCATACACTATAGGGTTATAGTCTATATACATAGTACGTTGAAAGATGTGGTTATTTTATCTTACTAAAATATATACGTTGCAGCGACTAATTACATACAAAACGGGCCAGAGTACTTAGACATGTTTTGTTTTTATGGACACTTCATGAGTAGGCCTATATTCGGTTGTTAGAACTAGCATATCGCAACGCATGGTTAACTAGTGGTCACACTTAACTAACCCAACTGTGGGATAAAAAAAAGATACACCAGGTCTCCAGGAAAGTGCATTTTCGCACCAGCCATTAAGATAAATAACTTGCGCTGAAAGTAGCATACCTCATACCTTATAAATAGTTAAAGCAAAGTATATCTATACCATTGTAGACTAACCGACGGTGGGAGATAGGTCTCCAACAATTCTTGCAATGTCTGTGGGTCGTCATACCAACGAATCAAATCTGTGTCATTAAACTGGGTAACTTCTATACTTGTGTGCAGGGTTCTTGTGGCGTTTAAATCTGTGTAGCAATTAAAACATAATTTAAATGAAATCCAAAATGAAACAAAGGGATTTGACAGAGTGAGTACCAAAAGTACACAGCACATCACAAGTTTTTAATAGCGTTAGTTTAGTTAATGTCACGGTAAGTCTAGTTTGATCTAGCATTTTAAAAGTTAAATATTTTCTAGTCTAGGTCTAAGTGGACGCTTCTTCGGGATTTACAGCAGTTTTAACATTATTAGATGTATAAATACCGTTTAAAAATTGCAATAAAGTAGTGACAAAATAATGAATTTTTAGGGTAATGGCCTCCTACCCAGACAAGCATTAGGAAGTTCCGACCATTCGTACGTGTAGTAATCCGGGTCGTAAGTGCAATCAACCTCATATGTGTTGACACCAGGAGAGAGGTGGAAGCCAATATTGCAGGTGAAGACGCGATAGAATCGTCCACTCCCATCCTCCCTGTACTGGAAGTATGGATCCGATGTCCCCCTGTCCTCCGAGAAGTTGCCGCATGGAGATACTGGGGGAGAATCATGTTAGAATGATATGGAAGTTGTGAGTTTAAAGCTGAAGCCGAGGATTGTTGTGGATATTCCAAGGATTGGAAAATGAAGGGAGTGACATGACTGTCGGATTATCAATCAAAGATTATACAGTGTGTTTATACATGAACACATAACTCTAATATTTATAGTCTACGTCTTCATCTGGTGGGTTTAAGTAACCTTAGTGAAGTGCTTGTCAGAGCCGGATTAAGACTTTAGTGAGCCTGGGGCTGAGTGGTAGACATAGGCCTATTTTGGTTGCCCGTCCAATTTGTTTAGGGTTATTTTTTATATATTGCTCAAAGATTTTTTATACATACAGTTCAAAGGCTTAAAATTAATACTGCCAAAAGGCTTATTTCTCACGTGAGATTTTACGCATATTAATAATGCGTCTATTTTGATTTAAGTTTCTGCAACAGAATTTTTGTATTTAAGACAACTTTTTTTAAGACATATGTAGAGTAGTTTTCGGTGGGCCTATTTTCCCGGTGGGCCTGGGGCTGCAGCCCCATCAGCCCCCACCTTAATCCGGTACTGGTGCTTGTTGACGATACAAAACCTGGTTTAGATCCGGAAACCTTTCGATTTGTGTTAAAATCGCAATATTGATTATGATGTCTATAGTCGTATGGTCGTGTGGCCGAATGGTTAACGCGACCAATAGATATACCAATTCTATAGAAAAAATGTTCTTGGTGACAAGCACGTAAATGGTGCGGAAAAGAACATGTCTAATAATTAGATCATTAGATGTTATTTATCAAACCCGTTAAAAATGATCTCGGGTGGATTGGAGCATAATATCATATTTAAGATAGAAAAGTTATAAACATTATTCCTTTCGTAGAAAAAAAACGTTTCTCCAGCACATTTCGAAAAAAGCCTCAATCCCAAAAAGTTCTATGCTCTTTAGTCTTATGTAAATTAAAGCTGGATGAGCGAAGAAGAAAAACTACAGAAGTGAGATAAACGGCTCAAAATAAAAAATAACAAATTTTGTTTTAGAACTATTTAGTTTCTATTAATTGGCTTTCACCAACTGTACTAAGACTAAATGTTTGTAAACAGCACATACCAAATTTAGAAGCACACTTTATGGGGTCGGATATTTCAATGACGTATCTTCCTTGTACATCTCTAACCCACGAGTTTCGACTGATGTTCTGTATCTGCGTGGAATTGTTAGCAACCAGGTAGATTTTAATATTACGTGACCATATCCAATTTTCCATTGGTAAAACCTTTCAACGGTTTATTGTAAACATGAAAAAAAAATCTCAGCAATATAAATTTGAAAATCTCATGGATAAATTGAAACGGACGTCAATACGTAAGCCTGCTCAGCTGATTGGTTTGATGAAATTAGTGATAACGCGGGTCAAATCTGGACAACGAACACTAAGTAACCTATGGGTGTTAATATCACTAAGAATCCCAGCCAGTGGTTAGTTCTGAGATTTGGATTTATGTTTGGGACAGGGTCATTTATTCGGCGGTACTAGTACAGGGGAATTCCCAAGCATTAGACCTGCGTTGTGTCTGGTTCGCAGAGAAGCTCAACATTGGTTTGTTTTCTAAAAGCTAGCTCGTGAGCGTAGTACTCTCTCCATATAGAAACAAACAGCCGCCAGTTCACGAGCTTGTGGGTGAATATAACTTTTGTGATTCAACTCATAATACGTTTGTTTAAATATATCGTTGTGTTGTATGCGATTGCACAGGGTTGAATGCAATTGAGACATCTCCAAAATATTTGTTTTATCCATTATCCACTAGATTTAATCAGATGTCATTTCTAGTGAAAGGGCGGATATTGCGGCTCGTTTTGATCCACCAAACAATAGCGTTACGCTCCGAGGTACCAGATCCAAGGTACCAGTTTGTGTGTTAGTGTGTAGGCTGGAGTATTTGTTCAACATTGCAAACAGAATTCAACTCACTTGTGGGCTATCAGAACCGGGCAGATGAATTTCACAGCTTGCCAGCAGATCCCCCGAGATGAAGACCCCAGCCACTGCGTCTTGGTTGTTGCCCGAAACCCAAGTTATATTTCGCGGATAGTTGTAGATGACGTAAGTTTTTTCACCGTCAGATGCCAAAACCGCTTGGAAAGTATTTTGCTAAATAGGGACAGAATATGAATAAGTCGATTGAATGAAAAGTAACCAGGTGGATCAGTAGCAAAATGGCAGTTACATCTAAATTACCTACACTGAATTAATTAATTGGATTATTACGTGTTTTAAGGTATGTCGATTTGCCGTCATTTTTCCTTTCCAATTTTATAAAAGTTATACTGCTAGGTGTTTTCATCATGAAAAAAATAAACTATAAAGACACATTGAATACATCGAACCAATAAATATCTGATGATTCGACGTGTACAAAATATTTATGTTGTTTCATAATATTAAAGCTTCTACAACTTGACCTTGTAAACGGGTATTCTGTTGAATATTACTGCATCTCCGACATGTGGAGGGCTACCAGACTTTAAAATGACATATTTGTAAGCACCTAAAATGTAATATCGCGCACTAAACTGAGTAATCCCACGTTACTAGTGTGCCGGATGAATCCTTAAACAAGCACTCCACGCCGACCAGGATACCACTCAGTAACTTGTGGAACGTTTGTATATATTTAGAATTGACGTAATAACAGGTAAAATTACGCATTTCACATCAAAAGTTTTATTCAGGGCGAGGCTTAACTACACGTAATTGCCCACCGCCGGCAATTGTAGAGTCTGTCATTTTAAAGCAATAAATGTAGCGGAGGATTAAAATTTAAATTAACATCAAATATTTCTTACTCCCGCGATATAATTAATTTCATATAACAAGCGCACTCTCGAAGATTCCGATCAATGTATGTACTAAGTCAAGTAAGGAAACCAAAAAGTATATTAAAAATGGTCCCAAACCTTTCCCGAATCTTCCAACGACGAAACTTTGTCCCACGTCACTACCAGGACACAGGTCGGTGAAAAGTCATCGTTTGTGACGTTTTTCGACTTCGCGACGTCATTCGCGACTTGTTCTAGTAAAGAATCGTTTCCACCGCAAACTTGTCGGTACACCACGATCCCTTCGCCGCCCGGTTGTGACGACACAAAGAAAGGGGCGAGAAGCGTATTGTTCAAAATATGGCGGACTCGATGATCTTTTACTTTGTTCGTGGATAGCGACCCGAACGTTGAAACCTGGAATAAAAATGTAAAGTTAAAAATGAACATCATCATAGGATAGGATATTTACGTTTATCCCCGTGAATGAGAAAACTAAGGCGGTTAACTCACGCAATCGTCAGATTCTATCGTGCCCAACTTAGGGTATCGGTGTTATGTCATTGTCTTGAGTGTAACTTGGGCGTTTTTTTCAATTTGGTAGATTATTGTATAACTTATTAATCCACTGGGTTCAGGCATGGTCCGCTAAGTGCCTTGTCGAAGGTGAACCGATTACATACCGACCAGTTTCGAAATTGCAATACTTCGTCTAAAGGCAACACTAACCCACCAAGCTAATAAGTCGGATTGAATATCTTTTAACGTCATTTGATTGAATAGACGCGCTATCTTTTCGGTCAGACAAATACGTCTAACTGGTAATTATCCATATCAGGTAACACAAAATACCGATTAGCACAGTATTACCGTGTGAACTGTGGACCGAAAGATTATTGTATAGAAACCAGTATTTTATAGTTGATTTCGAGTGTTGTCGCAGCGTTAAACTAAAGTCGAAATGATTAATAAAAAGATTTAAATCAAATAATGAAAAGTTAAGTTGTAAATAATACACAACGTACTGCAATAGCCCAGATAACTCAACGGTCGTTGCCTAACAGACGGAAAATACATGAGGATCCTATAATTCTAAAAGGGAGTAAACTTTTACAGGTTAAGTAAACTTAAACGTAATAAAGATGTCTTATTAGCAACTTCTAAAGTTGCCGTTCAAACTCTTCAATGTCGGTCCCATTGATTTAGAATCACATCTGGTTTACGTCATCAATGGAACTGGTTAAAACTCAACTTTAGAAGATTTTTTGGTTTTATTTTGTAAGCAGACCGTGGTCAATCGTATTCGTTTACATAACAATATGTACAATTGTTATTTTATACGTATGAGGTGGCCAAAGATATGCGGATAGTTGAGTTAGAAGAATTTTGTTTTACCTGAGTGGTAATTGCAGGTTTTTCTAACTGATAATTTAAATGTTTGGCTGAATAGCTTGGTGGGTTAATGCGTCGTCCTTTAATCGAAAAAAATTCATTCAAAACTTTGACTAAACACAATACATTTTTTGGTTCCACTTAATTAAAGAAACGTCTTAATCATATACATCATACTACAATAGCTCCCTTACACCGACCGTGGGTATGAGGTAATCTGACAAAATCTAAAATCTGAAATATTTGATTTATTTAATGACCTTTGTTTAATTTAATTTAAATTTTATACCAAATTTATAATTGTTTGCTAAGTTATACAGCTTAATTTTCGTCTTTCTCGTTTTATCACGGCGCTTTCTTTTCTAAGTCTTTTTTTGCGAGTATTTAAATTGTGCTTAAGTCGGTAACTGAGAACCTCTTATAAAACTGTAACATTCGGATGATTCTAGTTTTGGATTTTTCTAATCCAGCAAGGATTGTTCTTTCTTACTCAATTTCTTGAAATAAAGGAATAAAATTTAACGACCAAACACTTACCCATATTTCGTTAATAGGGGAACCACCAAGAAACGGCATGGGGTTATTCAGGGGTACTTTCACAGACCCAAGATTCCATCTTCCACAGTCTGCCACTTCGTCGCCATTTTCGACCCCGTATGGATACAGTTTGGCGTGGGTGGTCCCAAATAGAACGATTCCAATTAATATTCTTGCCAACATTGTTTCCCTCGCTATTACAGAGGTAACCCCTAAAACCATTCGTGTTCTTCCTTTCAAGAACTGCCCATCTAACAAAATGCTAATAAAACAAAATTAATTAACAAGACAAACCATATAAAATACAAAAGAAATTGTATCTAAATCTTTCTTTGCTTAGTTTTTAATGCACATAGTGCAACCAAAAATCTTGGCAACTGTGAAAGAGATCTTAATATTGAGCTTACTCCTATATGAATTTGCATAAATAACTTTAAGTTAATTCGACGTTTTTTCCTAGTATTAAATAGCAGCAAGCAAAACAAATCACTCCACCGGAACGAGGAAAGAAAGCAAAACGAAGAGTCCCTAAAACACATCAATAATAAATAGAAATAGAGATATAAAATATACCGAGTTAAGTCACTAAACGTAAGCAAATTTACAATGATTTACAAAACAAATATTAAAATTAAATAATGTAAAGCCATGAAGAAGAGTAAGCGGTAAAGCGTGGCTAATACAGAGGGGGCTAGATTAACATATAATGTTGTTACACACAACAAAATATTGTAATGTTGTAATACGCTACAAAAATTATAGTGTGGTAACTCAATACAAAACATTATGGCGTTGTAATACGCTACAAAATAGATATGCATCTACAATAATGCGCTGTCTGTATAATGCTGCATGGCATCTAGTGATTACCATGTTCCGACTGAGATTACTGGTTGGTGCCGCCGATAAGCGTACTTACCTCATCTTATTAACAACTCGTATAACATGGCCTCCCCTTAACCTATGTTTCATAAAAATAATCATGAATTGACCCGAGGCCGTTTGTTTGTTTTTTGAGTCATGGTCAAAGTTAATTAGACTTAATAGCAACAATTTTCTATGGAAACCTTGTCGGGCCGGTTTATGGTGCTTTGAGAGATTTGGCCTGCGGGGACGACTGTATATGCTAGGCGCGTTGTGCCGACCCAGCGCCATGTATCCCACGTCGGTGCTTACAAGAGGTGGCCGTGAACTACGCTCGATGACCCCCTATACTTATCAACACCACTATTTACACAGGAAGCATGTAATTGCGGACAATAACCGAGCCAACACCATGTCAGTTACAGCCACAACTAACAGTGACGAACGACTTTGACACAAAACCAATCCGCTGACGTAATCAACGCTCTTTCTGCAAATAGAGATTAATCACTTGGTGATGATGCAATAGCGTGACGTCATTATTTCGGTGATTAAGTGACGTGAATGAACGATGTATAAAGAGAAAGTGCGCCGCAATCAATATAACGATTGGATAATCATGCGTTGCTCTGACGTAATAAGAAAGTCAAACAGACGACGAACTTACTTTAAGTGTCAACGCATTTAACACATTGGTCATCGGACATTTCGTGGGATTTTCTAATAAAAAACATCAAATGTTATTCATTAATGGGAGAACACGTTTACATCCATTCTTTCCGATATCTCTCCAACCGTATTATGCTGGTAGACGCGGTTTATTACGATGTATTTAGGCACAGTGGAGAACAATTATTCAAATCCCAATGTCCCACAGTTTCAAATTACTTTCGTGCGACCCGAAAGTCCAGACATTTTTAGCTGATAACGAAGGATTATGTGACCGAATGGTTAACCGCTAATTGATCTACGGATTTCTACATAAAAAATAGTGATAAGCGTTCGTAGTGATAAGCCCATCAAGGGTTCGAAACTAAATGAGGTAATAAATTTATACTTTGGAAAGACATGAAAATACCGAGAAGTCAGGCCTGATGGCTGGCGTGTTGGAGGTATCAAACACGATGGAAAGTAAATGTAATTGCTACTTTAACTTTATTTAATACTCATATATTTTCAAAGCATCGGTATTCCAATTAAAGTAATCGGCATTCGTACAAATTGCTTTACACACAACCAAATTACAACTCTCAGCAATACTGTCTTTCTTAGCCTTTCTACAAAGGCTTAATATTAATATTATGAACATATACCTACTGCATAGGGTCAAAACATATCTTGAGTAAAATTTCGTTTAAATTTAAAGTATAATACCACTTGAGAAACATTGTTGGATACTTATTAACAGTACAGTTATAAAACAAAGTATTCTTGACGAATATTGTTATGATTATCGTTTTCCCACCCCGGGGATAAACCAAAGTATGCGTAAACAAAAGTTGAACCGCCACGCGTCCCCTTGACGTACAAACACAAACAGACCACGCCAAACGTAAACTAGCCGCGTTGGTTAAACCTTTTCGGTAACCAGGACCTCAGGCAAGACCATTTGAGGTACATTGTACCAACTCAGTAGATGATTCTATGATTATTTTTGTAACACGGTCAATCGTTTGACAAGTTCCTATTGTAGCACCTGTTTGGTCGATCTGTTTTAATGCACTGGTGGAAAAATCTTTCTTGTAATGCCCTATGGTCATCTTACGCGTTCCCATAATACCACCTTTTCTATCCTTTTAATGGAAAAGAAAGGCACCTATCTTGTACAGCCTCGTAGTCTAGCGGATAAGGGCTCAGATACGGAAATGGTCGTGTGGCAGAATGGTTAGCAACCAATTCGTGCACCGACTTATACACAAACAAGTCTTCGTTACGGGTTCAAAACTTATCCTTAAAAAAAATATAAGGACTTAGATAATGACCAGGCAGTTACTTAGTTCCATGTTTACTCTGTACAGTTTCTGCGCAGATGTGTCCTTTGTACAGAGCATTTTACCGACTCCCCCAACCAACGACTGCAAACCACAACTCGACTGTGAGCACAGCATTACCATTACCGGCGTTCCAGCTATCCCCACACACGAGGTTATAGGTAGCAACCCTAATCTGAGTATTGAACCCGGTGACGTGGTGTTAGGTTACAAAGCTGGTGAAACCAAGACTTGATTTGCAACCTTAGCATGCTGTACTACCACAACCTTAACCGATATATAGTTTGACTAAGTGGCTTGTCGGATTAGGGTCACAAGGTCGCTAGTTACTCGGTTGTGTTGTCCTTGGGCAGACTCTTAACGGTCATCGCTGGAATTCAAGGGCGACCCGAGGGTGGGCGGGAGGGAATCTGACGATTGCCCGTGTGATAACTCCCCTTGTGTTTTTACATTGAATATCTTATCTTATATAAACACTGTTATGACGACAGTTCTATGCCGGCTACAAGTTTAATGTACTTTCTTTCACACCCACTGTGCATACTGGGTATCACCTAGAATCAAACGAAATACCGAACCATTTCAGATATACGAGGCTATATCTTTACCATAATGCAACAGTCCAACGAAAACGCATGCAACCAAAATCAAGCTATCTATTATCAAAACTTTGAAATCTAACTTTGTTTGCTGAATATGAGAATAATAAGCTAACTTGGTTTCTACAAAACAACCCTAAAGCTGACCTGACTATATCTCTATTAACTTCATATAAAACACCTTGATTAACAATCACAGAGTACAGATGTCCAGATTAAAGATGTCCGGATTAAAAGACACTGGTAGGTTCTAGGGCAGCTGGTATTCAAATGAGAGAAAACAAAACAAAACTCAACAACAGACAGTCCGCAGCATTTTACCCTGAGGGGACGCCTTTACCATAACTAATGAGCAAATCGACGTATAAACTCTCCTCACACATTCCTCCAATGTAAGTAGCCTTGCAGGGCATACATATACATTCCCGCATTTGCGTTGTGTTTGTAATTATAATGTTATCACTGCTTGTTATAGGGGATCCGACCTAATGAGGGAAGATGCGCAACGTGGTAAAGACATTGATTGGACCTCAACCCCGACTTAATTCAATCTTCACACTTAAAATTACATGTCTTCACTTACGTACAGACACGCGTTGAACAAAACAGTTAGGTTGTTCATTCGCGTATACTCACAGTTGTCCATTTGGTGTAACACACAAACCACCTTTGTCAATTAATTCGTTCACACATCGCAAAAAAGGCGAAATAGGGATAATAGTAAAAAACGCGAAACTCGGACCAATTCAAAACCCTATCTTTTCGTGGGTTAAGTAGTTTTCCCTATAAGCCTTCTTAATAAGAAGGATGAAACATCCTAAAATTTTGGAATCATATGTCTCCTTCGAGACCCACAAACCGCAACTGATTTCACAATGTTTGAAATTTTGATATAAACATAATAAAACTTTATTTTTAACGAGCTATATATGGTTAAATTTTAATGATTATATTTGCAAATTATTGTAATTTTGCTTAAGGTTTACGAACGCCTCCGATTTATTTAATATTTATATCTTTTTTAATAACGTGTTTTAAGGACTGTTGGTTTAACCACCATTTTCCTATTCCTGTGTCGTGATTTGTTTCATTTTCTGCTATTGATACTAGGACAAACGAAATGGACTAAAAACATCACTAAAACCTTGTTTCCAAATCCCTTTCCTTGGCTGATGCAACCACCTGATCGTGCACGAACACATCGAATGGATGGCAACACATTATGAAATGCTACGTGAACGGTCTCACAACGTTATTGCCCTGAGCCATATTTTCGAGATTTTTATCTAAGAGCTGCCGAACACGTTTTGAAGCTTATTTATCGTCGCGTTTTGACGTAATAATCGCCATAAAAATATGAATCAAACGTTGCAATTATAAGTAATTACGTCATAGACGAATTGCGACACTAACTCTTGTCTCTTGTGAGGTGACAAGCAATAAAACTAATCTTTTCTGAAAAAACATGTCCACGCGACCTGTTTTCAATCAGTCAAAAACATACTTCCACACCAAATCTTTAAACATTTCCTCCGTGAATTTAACGAGATTTGAGCAAATCACGAAGTTATTTTGTACATTTAAACAGGACCCGACGATGCCACTGTTCTTTGCGAATGACGGAATCTTATTTTTGAACTTAATTTATGTGCAGAGGCCATTACCGACCGAATCATATGCAACGTAAAAACAACGTGTATCATGGTCCACGTGTGCCTTCCATTACTTAATATACATGCTGGATACGTGGTTACCTATGCTGCATTACGTCACAGCATGTATAGTTGCGTGTATGTAAACTGTTGTATTCCGTTTTTGATTAATTCGGATGTTTATAAAATAGCAGTCGCCCGTTTAACTAGAGAGTGTCAACCACGTGTTTTAAAACCACTATTTGTAAAACACATTTTGTATGATATATATATATATGCGAGCAGGGTCCCTAACCACAATTTGTATTTTATACACCTGGTTAGTAGTTTGTTTCTGCAAGCATAAACGCATGGGTCCCTGAGGTAACAATCCGATCTTGTTATTAATGTTCATTACACAATATATGTTATTGTCAGATATGTGCACGTCAGATCCATGTTATGTAACATTCCTGAAAATTTTAACCGGACTGTCATAGTTTTGTTTCTGCAAGCATAAACGCATGGGTCCCATAGTTATTAAACCAAACTTCTTTTCGATGTGTAGTTAAAAAAAGAATAAGCGTGTTCGATTTACGAACATTTTACCACAAATGTTTTAAATTTAAGTCTCTTGTCAAGCGCTTTGGTAAAGGGAAGGTAAATTTTCGAAACAGCCCGATAGAGTTTTTCATTATTTCGGGGAATTCCCCTGGGTTTAGTACATAAATTTCTGCTTAACATATCTAAGTTATGTTATCTAAGTAAGATGTTTGTTAGATAATCTAACAAACAGTTTTAATCCGCTTTGGCGATTCCTTGTTGGAGATTTCGAAGCGATATAGCATACCTGTTACAATCATGGTTTAAAACAAATCATAATTTTTAGGGCATTTCCCTATGTTCCCTTTTTCTTTTTGCTCAATGGCACAAAGGCGGATAGGGAACTAACATTTTGGCCATATAAGCGCTATGCCCCAAACACCGTAATTTAAAAAAATTCCGATTTGTTTTTTTTGCCTTCCAGGGGAATTCCCCTGGGTATATTACCCAAAATTTTGGTTTCTGCATATCTAGACCATGTTTTCTAACAAATGACAAAGTTTCATTGTAATTCCATTACTCTTTCTGGTAGATGTTGGTGCCACAACCCCTGCCTGTCACAATCATGATTTGAAAACAAAATCTTATTTTTAGGGTATTTCCCTGGGTAACTTTTTTAATTTTTCTAAATGGTATATCAGTGGCTGATGCCCTTACAGTTTACCAAATTTAAATGAAATTGGAGTAGCCATTTAAGCGCTCTGCCTAAAAAAGCTTATTTTTTTTAAAATACCGTTTTGGTTTTTCACCTTCCAGGGGAATTCCCCTGAGTATATTCCGCAAAATTTTGGTCTGTGCACATCTAGACCATGTGATCTAACAAATGACAACGTTTTATTGCAATTCCATTACTCCTTCTGGTAGATGTTGGTGCCACAACCCATGCCTGTCACAATCATGATTTGAAAACAAAATCTTATTTTTAGGGTATTTCCCTGGGTAACTTTTTTAATTTTTCTAAATGGTATATCAGTGGCTGATGCCCTTACAGTTTACCAAATCTAATTAAAATTGGATTAGCCGTTCAAGCGCTATGCCCAAGAAAGCTATTTTTTTAAAAAAAGATACCATTTTGGTTTTTCACCTCCCAGGGGAATTCCCCTGAGTATATTCCGCAATATTTTGGTCTGTGCACATCTAGACCATGTGATCTAACAAACGACAAAGTTTTATTGCGATTTCATTACCCTTCTGGTAGATGTCGTTGCCACAAGCCACGCCTGTCAAGCGTTTGACGAAAAAAAAAAAGAAAAAAAAAGAAAAAAAAAAAACGGACAAAAACAATATGTGTCCCATTTTTCCAAATGGGACCCATAATAACCAAACGAAGCCTACCTCGGCTAGATAACTAAGACGCACACATGACTAATAAAAAATGAAAAACAGTCGAACATGAATATTGACGAGTCCCTTTACAATAGAACGACTAATTACAAAGAATTTACGACTATTGGCAGAACGTTTCTAATTCGGTCAATTAAGTTCAGGGTGGTTGCGCCGCGTGCTAGACATAGTGCAATGCCCTTTGAAAGTGTAACAAATATGTTTAAGTCCGGTTATTAAAAAGACAACGTGACCTACTAAACGTTGTACTAGCTGTCGTATTTACATGCACATTAGTAAACCTATATAATAGGTCGTTTTCATTTACAAACTCGATATAAATAGATACAAAATATCCATTTACGTTGTAGCTCTAGTTTATAGGTTCATTATAATTCTATAGAAACGTTGATTTTTACGTAACAGTCTCGTTTTTGCGTGTCTTTTACCGACAGACGCCTGCCGCTTACCGTTTACTTTTTTAATTGCATAATTAAAAGCTCGTTTATTGTATTCAATCAATGATAAGTATAAAAATAAAAGTGGTCGAGCAGACATATACATATGTGTTATATATGAACGTTCAAGTATTGAAATTTGAAAGCTTTTTACAAAACCCACGTTTCCAGGACCTACCAACACAATTAGTTCTACTCGGCTGCCCAAGCTCGAAATTTTATTTTGTAAAAACCGGTGAAATAATTTAAATGCATCGAATGTTAACTGAAAACAAGCCTATAAGGAAAATTTATAAATGGCACAGATGGACAAGGGTGCACATATAAAAGTTGATATGTGTACAAATATACATGATCGGGACTTTGAAAATGTGGCACAGATGGACAGGTGGTGTTCTTATCTAGTTTAATTTGCGTAAAAATATATTTGGTTCTTGAAAATATAACTATATATGATTGGGGTCTGGAAATGTGGCGCAAATGGGCATGTGGTGTGTTAATCAAGATTGACTTTTGTACATGAACATACGACATTGACAAGTATTTGGCCGAAATGACCCTGTTGAAACGCTTCAATTCACCTTCAGCGAATCCATATTTTGCAGCGACAAGATCTAATCTTGCTTGCTATTTGTTGCTAAGCTGGAGAAAGGGCTTATTGTGCAAGAGTTTGATATCGACCCAACGATCGATTGCGTTGGTGGATTGCATGAAATGACGTAGTAACATCAATAATAAGACTTTGCTTGAAACTTGGTATTTCCAGCGCAAATAAAAGGGGAATCAGCTACGGGTTGTCCATTTACGGTTGTGTAGACCAACCTTGGCAGGATTTAAGTGGAAATGGAGAATCATCGCAGATTTTTTGCTTTTCGGCTTAAGGTATTAGAGAAGATTAAGACGCAGAGAAAGTGTATAGGATTTGCACATAGGCTTAGGGTCGGTTCATTGTTCTGTTGTCGCATAGCCAAGAGCATTCAAACCAGCGGTCGTGTTAGGTTCCTTGCACAAATTATGCGGCAGGTAATAGATTGTTTTTATTGGGATTTGCCGATCAGGCGCAGGTCGAAAGAAAGAAGGCTGGCTAGATTATTCTCTCCGAGGTGATATACGATGCAAGATATATACTTGTCGTTCATGTAGGCTTGAAGGAGGACGTTATAAAATATTAAGTGGTTCTGAGCCGTCGCTTTGCACCAGTTCTGCAGGAATAAGCAGCCGCATTTTGTCGGCATTTTGCGAAGTTGAGTTCATGTTTAGTCAAAATATTTAAACACCTTAAAAGAGGTCGGTTAAAGGGAACTTTCCCAGTACGTGATTCGTGTACGTTTTCCTCGGGATAAATCGAGTTTATATTCTTGCACAGTAGGAAGTAAGAGAAGATAGGCGTTGACCTATTAACTGACTGTTTTATGGCCGAGCGAAGCAGAGATCGCGTTGAAGCAAATATTGTTGGAACTGGTTCGAAGCATTCAAGCCAAGGAACAAGCCAAGACGACCAAGTTAGTTGTTGTTTCATGCAAATCCAAATTACTTAGCAGTTTAGTTGTTGTTTTGTGTTTTAAGTAAATCCCAAGTTAACTGTTTATTTCTACCAAACGGTAGCGGTATTATACTCTGGCAATATAGTGGTTTTTAAATTTATTTTGTTTTTATTGAAGTTAGCTTTTAAGAATAAGGGTTAGAAACCAGTTAATTACTGCAGAATAAAAAATTATCAAGTAATTGGAGAAGTAGACGCGAGTTGGCCGAATGTTAAAATCTATATATTTTCGCTAATTTGCTTTGGGAACGGCGACGTTTGAGAGCAGTAATCCATACTCCCCGATGATAAATAATTAATGGTGTGTCTATGAGCAACTGCGCTAAGGGGAGAGGTCCAGATGTAGAGGCCGCGTTTACACCGAATTCACATTTTAACGCATGATTCAATACACGCCGCTTATCCCAAGAGACGACGGTCAAATTACCTCGAAGCACCTTCGTAGGAAGGCCATGCGGTCGAATTAATGCAGTGCACTGATCAATTGAGCAATGGAAAGTACGCCAGTAATTATGAAATTTTATTTGAAATTTAAAAACAATAAAACGCCCCGATGCACCATTTAATGCCCGTAAACTGGTGAAACCAATCTAATAGACGACGTTGTAAAATTATTACGAGTTTTAGGCATGAAGTTTATCACAAAGGTAGAGATAACGCCAGGTGTTTAGATTACCTCATGCTCACGGTCGGGTTGAAAGGTGCTCAATGCTATATATATATATATAATACATACCTATCCAAAAATAAATGGAAAAATCTTTAATGATTAATAATCGTTGGTTGTTTTAACGAATGCTTTTTGCGGCTGTCCCTGACTTTTTTTAACAACCAAAAAATTATCAACCTTTCGAGGCTTACCTAATGCAAATCGACGTTACATCGTCAGCATGCCGCGTCTTACGTCATAATGCAAGGGTGAAACACATTTGTGGTGAGGTACGGAGAACCTGTACCGTGGTGTGGCCGAATGCTTAATGCCACCGATATAATTAGCAATTCTATTTAAAAACTGTCTTAGGGTCGAGCCCATTATGGGTTTAAATCTTGGACATTTAGAACAAAGGCACGAAGGGTCAATAGTGTCACTGGCATTTAAAGACATGGTGATTATATTGACGTTAGAGTTCCATAGGTACTAATGTATAACATACTGATATTGCGGTATTTCAAAAGCTATTTTCCGCTAAGCTAAAGGAAATACTTTACACTGCGCACGCACGTTGATCGTTCACCTCACATTTAAATATCAATATTTCCGAATACACAACCAATTTGATTCAAGATATAACCAATCGTATTTTCCTTAATCGGGAAAACTCGAGTTTGGCGTGAAATATAGAAAGTTCGAAAGAAAATCCATTACTTTGAACAAATCGAATGATTGTCGATTTGAATCAATGTGAAAATTGGAGTTTAGTCGAATTTAATTCAGTTATCAAAATCGATAAATTTCACTCTTGGCGTAAATGTGACTTTATAAGTGTTGATTCACAGTTAAGTTTGCATTTGCTAAAAAATAGTTTCTTTAGTATTTTTAAAAACGAATTTTCCTTGTGAAGAGTATATATATAAGCGAAAGGTGATAGTGTAAAATCTCCGTACCTTTTTTAGTTTTTGCAATCTTGCACCAAAAATGTTCTTGTAAGCATGTAATACCCGATTACCCAGCCTAATTCCAGATTTAAAAAAAATCGAAAGGTTAAAACACAGAGACGTTCCTTTTGTACCTATATAACCTCTGCATATAGTTTGTAACTCTTTGTTTTCAATTAAAAAGAGTGGGAAATGAGTTTCGATTGCCAACCGCCAAGTTTTAAGGAGGGAATTAATAATTCATCGACAATAAAAGGGAACGAACGGTTTTAGATGGTTTTGGCCGAAGCCGGAAATTGCGTTGATCATTCAATTAGCGGGAAATCGGTAGAATTTAGGTGACGCTGCGTGTGGTAACCGATGCAGACGCCAACCTGAAATGAATTTCTTGTGTCGATAAAAAAGTGCTTAATATTAATACGTTAGTGTTCAATATATCAATAGACAGTATAGGTGGTCAATATTCATACGTAAATATAGTGTATATTACCGCATATATTTATTGTGTATAAGAAGTGCTCTAAAGCTACAGAGATAATGTCAGAATTTCTCAGTTAAAACATGAACTTATCGAAGAAATGTTGAACATATTAGAAAGGTTGTTTTGATTGACTATAACCTTATAGGTCTTACAAATGACCTAATTTAGGAAAGCGTTTCAAGAAAGACAGAATTCGTGTTTGTAGAGCTGATGTACTTTTTTAGCGGTCTAAGTTTTGAACCGAAGATTGGGTCATCACTAGGAATGTTCTTAATGTAGAATTGCTATGAATCGGTCGCTTTAACCATTCGGCCACAGGCGCGTTCCATCTAATGTAGTTCCGAATATAGAAATCGCAGCTTTAATTATTTGACATCGCCTTAACCCAGTGGATTAATGGGCCCTGCTAAAACTGAAGAAACATCTCAATCATACACAACACTTTGTAATATAGCTCCGGTAACTTGTCGGTGGGCGTGGGGTAATCTGACTATTGAACCTGAGTGATATTTCACAAGGTTTTTCAAAGTCAAGTACTAAAACATAAATATCATTACTACAATGGACTACATACGTAAAGGTAAAGTCTAAACATAATAGTATTACGTCTAGTGGTTCGGGGTTAGCTTCGTACGCATCCGACTATCGAGTAAACACCAGTTAACACGAAATATTGGGAGAAATTTCCACCAAACACGATAACCACGGAGTGTTAAGCCTAATTTTTACGACAAAGCGCAATAAATAGAAAACTAATACAAAACCATTAGGCTATGCAATATTCTCTGAGTGGAAGGTTGTGTATCGGGCTCATTTTCAAAGACTCGTTGCTCTATATATATGTCCGTGCTTAAAGCGTTGCTACGTATTTATGGTGCTGTAGTAAATCCTACGTATTCAAGGTTATTCAACTATGTAAACGTCACCCTTAAATCACTCCGGAGCAATGCGGCCGCTTCTAATTAATCGTGATTTAGTTAAATATTAACACCGATTACGTCGGTTCTACCGCTTCGATGTGGCGTGGTATAGATATTGTGGATTGTACAATAACTTGTCCGTGTAGGCTCACTATATTTAAGATGTGTTGATTGAGGCCTAGTGTGAGAACATAAAGGTCTACTGTGACGTACATCCGTGTAAATAACCCGATACCGGGTTCACTATAAATAGGCGAATTCTTTTTTATGAAATAATTGTGAATGTTGGGTATTACTTGTTCGTAGTAGCAGCATGTTAATGTTTACATTTGTTGATTCATTTACGTTGAAGGGCAGGTCAGAAAAGACAAGAAAAGGTCAACGATGGCCGTTATAACACGAGGAATCTCAGATTATTTTACAGATGGGGATAAGCGATTGAAGTGTATTGTATTTTAATGCAACGTTGGTTATTGATCAAACTATTTGAATTTACTTGGTCGAGGTAACATTGTAACATGGCATTTTTATTGATAGAATAGCGAAGCAAGCGGTCAGGGCTGTATAGTCGTGTGTGGTTAACACAACAAATATACCGACATACAAAAATTAGAATCGAGTCCAACATGGATTTGAAACTTATTTTGGTAAAAAAGACAGTGGTCAGGGCAATCTTCGAATCTTCACTCAGATAGAAATTAGAATATTCTATACTGCGGCTAGCATACCGTGGTTAGCATACTTATGTTTATCCCCCTGAATGGCAAAACGCGAAGGACGATTACACAATCATGTCCATCGTCGGGTTACCGGAGATATTACAGTGCTTTGTGTGTAAATCAGACATTTCTTTAATTGGATGAAACCTATCATTTTTACTGGGTTCAGGCAATGTCCGTTAAGTGCCTTGCCCAAGGACATAACCTAGCTAGCGGCCAGTTTCGAATCTGCAACCCTTCGGTCCTTTGTCGCCACGACGTTAGGTTGTAAAGGTAGAGGTGTTAAGGTAGTGGTAAATTACCTGGGCGCCAATTAATAGTCAGAATACCAGGTGTTCGCTGTCAAGTTACTAAAGCTTTTGCGGTTTTCGAGATAGGGGGACCGTATACTATGATATCAATGATACTTTAAATCTATTTTCGCACAATTATATGTCCATTTTTTGTTTTATTAAACAGTTTTATATTCTCTGTGAGGTTCTCTATCCCAAGTTGTTAATTACACGAATCTTACCTTTGGATTTATACAGTCGGCAGGTGGAGCTAGTGCGCGACGGTTACGAGCAATGCCCGATCAATCAAATGATTACAGAGTCGTCCTATTTGGGGCAGGCGGGGTTGGAAAGAGCTCGTTGGTG
This sequence comes from Ciona savignyi, assembly GCA_000149265.1. Classification (NCBI taxonomy): domain Eukaryota; kingdom Metazoa; phylum Chordata; class Ascidiacea; order Phlebobranchia; family Cionidae; genus Ciona; species Ciona savignyi. The sequence continues at coordinate 106,924 of CH003334.1, read as the reverse complement.
CTCAGGTTTATTAAAGGAACATTCAGAGAGTCGTACGTTCCGACGATAGAAGATACTTATCGGCAGGTTGGTACGGGGAATTCCCTAATTAATATTTCATACACGTTGTGCTAGCGTTTACAGCACATTAGCTGATACGGTGGGTTTGAACTTTGTCCAAGTTATTATGCATTCTACGCCAACACAGGGTTGATTAGCTAAACTTGTCGACGCACGTGTTACTAATTTAGGAATATTGATCATTTTCCTAATTGGTTATTTTAAATAACGTCATATTTGGAAAATTGATTAGTTTTGCAAATATAGACGAATTTATTTTGGCAATTACACGTGGGACCAAACATAAATAAATTAACTAACAACATAAGCTACAATCAGCTGCGTAATGTTTTGTGCATAAAATTGTACATTCCTTGAGCGTGAATGTTGGTTGTTGTATTCGGAATATTGGAAAAAAGGGAAGTCACGTAATAATGAGGCTTGTTGGATCCGTGGCAACATATCAGCTGAAAGGTGAGCGGTTCAAAACCAGCCTCTAGCTTGGTTGCTGTTTCATTTAGCAATGCATTTTAAAGGAATTTACTCCAGTGGATTAGTCATATGAACAAACCGATATCAAACCCTTTTTCACCGGACTAGGTTTCGAACTCCTAACAAGTTCGTCTCTATGACCGTTTATGTATAGAGTGGGTTAACCAATCGGCCACAAGATTGTACCAGTTATGCCGCTAAGTTATGCCTCCCCCCCATAATGGGCTCGTCACTGTTACCGTTGTTCATTAAATTGCTATGTAATGGTCGCATATACTATTTTTACCGATCCAAGTTTCAAAACCATGTGCTCGTCACTAGAAGGACCGTTGTTTTATATAAAAGTCAGTATATGTATCTCTCGCGGTAACCATTCGGCCACACGACCGTTTAACGTTTTTTTTTTTTTTTTTTTTTTTTTTTACCGAGCCAAGTTTCGAACCCACGAAGGGCCCGTCACTAAGACCGTGTTTATGTATAAGAGGTGGTATATGTTATCGGTCGCGTTAACCATTTGGCCACACGACCGTACGACCGTTTAACGTTAACCACGATATAAAACAAACACTGTAACAGCGCCAGCTCGCGGCAGTTGATTCTAACCCCCCCATTCCAGATAGTGACGTGTGATAAGAACGTATGCACGCTCCAAATCACCGACACCACCGGTTCCCATCAGTTTCCCGCCATGCAACGATTATCGATCACAAGAGGAGACGCGTTTATTTTGGTGTATTCCGTCACTACCCGGCAGTCCATTGAAGAGTTGACCCCTATCTATCAACAGGTCAGTGGTCGTTACGTCATCGTTGCGTCATTGTTGTGTCATTGATGCGTCATCGTAGGGTCATCGCATTTTATTTCTATTATCGTCTCTCGGCCACTAGGGTCGCAGTGCCAGAACAAGTTACTCAGATAACGATTTACACGGTTCATTATCCATTGTGGGTTCCAAACTTAGCCTGTAACATAGCTCGGTAAAACGGTTGTGTTTCCAAATGTTTAACGACAGATTCATATAAGAAATCTGCATATCTTAATGACGAACCCATCATGGGTTCAAATCTTAGTCCGAAATAATCTAGTACAGGAATTGTCGTGTGGCCGAACGGTTAGCTCTCACGAATCTTACACAGCATTCCAATTAATAACCAACATAACAACCCACCGTTGGGTTACCGAAGGTATTGCAGTGCGTTGTATGTAATAAAAGAATTCTTTTTTGTACCAATTTATTATCCATTGAATTCAATCAATGTGCGCTAATTGGCTTGACAAGCACAACCGACCAGTCGGTCCGCGGTACCATCGACTCAGGCTAAGCATTTGCAATTTTTAAGACGAGAATTGAACTATCACCAATAACCACATTTCCCCACCAGATCCGAGAGATTAAGCGCGACCTTCAACACGTGCCAATCTTCTTGGTCGGAAATAAATGCGACGAAGAAGAAAAGAAGATTCATTCGAAGGAAGGAAGCGATTTGGCCCAGTTATGGGGGTGTGGTTTCATTGAAACTTCGGCCAAAACTAGCTACAACGTCCACGAGCTCTTCCAGAAACTTCTCGACTCAGAGAAAAGACGGAATCTTAGTCTGGCGGTCGACGTTTGCCCGAAGAAAGCAGCCGATAAACGAAAAGATAATTTAAAATCAAAATGCGTCGTATCTTGATGATGACGATGTTTAAACGCTGGTCTCTCGTGGAATTGATTTGTTGAGCCCCGGCGGGTGGGGAATTTGCTTTGAGAGTTTAATTCCGGTAATAGCGGTCAGAGCTATCGCCAAGTGCGAAGAATCACTTAACTCGACTGAACACGCCAGATAAACAAAAAGAGAAAAGGACTGGCATTATTACTGAAGCAACAAACATTATTTTCACTACTGACTGTTTCCAAAATAATCTACAAAATTTCAGTTTTGTATTTTTGATACTCCTCATTGTAAAAAAAAAGTTGGCAAAAAAGTGCAGTTTTTGTTGTTTAAAATTTGTTTCTTCATAAAATTATAAAGTTTGGCGGATGACGTGTCTTTGTCACGTGGGTGGAATTTAATTCTTAATATCATTGCTACTGTCAATCAATTGTCAAAACACTGGACCTATATACCCACCGCTAGGTTTCCACAACTATTGTTATGTGTGGTGTAGGGGGACATTTCTTTAGTGTTTGTTTAACGCAACAATTCACTGGGTTTAAGCAACGTTTGAAGAAAACAATCAACTAGCTAGCGACTTGTTTGGATCCATCGACCTTTCGGCTGACATGCTAGTGCAGTTATATTCTGCTTGCTTGTAACCAAGTCATGCTGTTTTCCGCTGTGTGCAGCAATGGATGGTAACAAAGTTAATCAATAACAGAAAGTGGTGATAAAAACAAAACAGCGTATTGAGAAATAAATAAATTAGATCTATAATAAAAGTAAAACGTGAAAAATGGATCAAGTCGGTGGGAGTGTGTTTCCCTTGTAACCGAATTTGATCTCTTTTTCTTCCAGTTTCTGCTTTGCCCACAGTTCTAGAACCTTCCTTCGCTCGTCCAGCATTTTCTGGTATTGCTTCCCGGATTCTACTGCTCTTTGTAGTTGTAAATCCTGTCATGGTTTTTATTCAAGCTTAGTTTTGAACCTATGATGGTCTCATTACTAAGACAGTTTATATAAAAGTCGGTATATCGGTCGCGTTAATCACTCGGCAACACAACCGTACATGTCATGATATACTGTTTATGTTTTATTCCGCAAATGCAAAGGGCGTTATCACACGGGCAGTTGTCAAATTACCTCGCACCCACTTTCTATACACCCTGTGTACATGATTAATATATTCCTTTAATTTAGAACCCATCAATCCACCATGTTCGGGCAATGTCCACTAAATGCATTAACTAAAGAAAAACCGCCTAACCAGCTAACAGTTTCGATCCTACAACCTTTCAGTTTTCAGCTGAAAGCCGACGCACTTACCCACCAAGCTATTTGCCCAGACAATCGATTGTGAAATTTCACTGGGATGGGGATTTCCCGTAACCTCCTGGCCACATACCGCTATCAAGTAGCCGAACAACATTATCCGACTAGTTAGTCTGGTGGTTTTGTGCGATGACTTTCACCCGAAAGGTTGCAGGTTCGAAACTGGTCGCTAACTGGTCGATTATGATTATTGGATTTTACAAATTAAAAAAGCATGTATCATACACAACACATTGCAATAGTTCTAGTAACCCGACGGTGGCATCTAGGTAAACATACAATTGCTCGTGTGTTAACCCCCTTGGTTTTCCCACTCACAGGGATAAACATCCTATCATGCCTATCCTAACATACAGTTAAAATTTAACACTTACCAGCAATTTCTCGTCAATTTCTTTTGTCTGACCCCTCATTTGAAACCACCACGTCCATTCCATCACAATGTGCTTTGTGATGTCATCATAGAGGCTTTGTTTCATGATGTAACACCCAGGTACGCGTTGGAAGCCAGAGGTTGGCATGGTGATTAGCAACAAGGTCGACGTGTTCGTCCGCTCGATGGCGTGTTTCGCCACAACGGTGGGGTCACTTAAGTTCACCAAGTTCGTTTTCACTAAATTGTAACAATATAAATTGGTTGGATTGGATATTTATTTTATATACCAACCAATTAGATAATACAAAGGATGTTACCACACGGGCAATCGTATGATAATTCGCAACCACTGTCGGGTTACCGCAGGGATTGCAGTGTGTTGTGTATGATAGAGACGTTTCTTCAATTTATTTGGATCCATTAATCCACTGTGTTTAATCGATTTTTACAAAGTACATTGCCCAAGGACACAACCCCACTAGCGTGGTGCCATTTTCAAACCTTCACCTTTTGGGCAAAAGTCGGAGAACTGATCCAAAACTATCCGGCCAAATAAGTTTACATAAGAACGAAATGTTATTAACAGTTTTGGGAAATAGCAGACGTTAATCAAATGACCTAAATTTATAAGATTGTTACAACACCCCCTGCATAATCAAATTAAACAAGGCGCGTTGTAACTTTATATTATATTGTTCTGGTATGAATTAAATTCGGTTTGCTTATAATTGTACTTTCGTTTAGGTTTTGCCGCGTCCGCTATATTTATTAAATGATATCCCTTTTTTAATGACGTGTTTTACCGACTGTTCGTTTTGCCGTATTTTCCTGTTCCTGTGTCGTAATTTGATTTGTTTGCCATTTTTTGATACTGGGGCAAAAATGAATAAACTTAACTATACTAAAACAATCTTCAGATTACCTTGGCCAACAAACTGTTGCACAGTGTTAAACTGACGGAGATATTCTTAAACATCACATCCACACATGCACCACACCACCATAACACTCACTGTACTGGATCTTTGCCAGCGAGTCCCACCAGGAATGTTTGATGAGTTTGTTCGATTCCTTCACTAACATGGCAGCTTTGTGCGAACTCATGAGCTCCGACCGGAGGACATACTTCGCCTTCGAGATGTGGAAAATACGGAAGTACATCTGGGTGCTGTACCTCGCGGGAGGTCCTGTATGATGCAATCAATCTTGTTGATGTACTAGGGGAAAATGTTGAATAACATTTCTAACAAAATGAAATATTTCGCCAATGCCTCGGTTGCTATTGTCAGTCTAGAATTTGTTTTATTTGTTACGTTAACTGAAAAACTCTAGGCGTACGATCGTGTGGTGGTTAGCACGACTGACATTGGTTAGCGCGACCAATGCATATACTAATTCCTAAACAAAACGGCCCTAGTCACGAGCCCAACATGGGTTTGAAACTTAGGTCGGTAACAAAAGTCACGCTGGGCATAGGTTATCAGTGAAACTGTTAGCATATTTTTCAGCACATATATGGCACAGATACAACGTTAAAAGACCAAAATTGTAGTGGCTTATATAGATTGATTTTTCTTTTGAAAAGCAAAATTTAGTTTTAGAGCAGATTGAAGCCACGCCGTTTGCCAACACCTCCACAGAGAAATATTGGAGCTGCAAATATTTTGAAGTCCAACAAATATTTTGAAGTCCAACAAATATTCCAACAAATAGAAATATTGGAAGTCCAACACAATACCTTTGTTAGGGTCACCGGATATGATGATAGGTTTGATGAAGATCTGCGTATAATGTGGGTCACCGGGGCATATTTTGACGTAGGTTCCCATAGAATGATGGTGTTCGAACACATCGGTTTGTTGGGCGACATCCTGTAGGGAAGGTAGAAATTGAGCTCGTAAGAAAGAGGGAAGGAATATTGAAGGATTTGTCAATAGATATTGTTAAATATCTCAAGCTAATGGTCGAGTTACAAACGCTATTAGTGTTCGTATTATCGGCAATGTTCATATGTTGAGACGTTCGATTTTACTTAGAACTATTAATTGCGTATTGTAAAAATAGAAAAAAGGCCCCAAACGTAATGCAATATCACGACAAAGCTCAGAAAATTGAAGAATATTTATGTTTAATCGTCGTGAATTTGAAATGCGGGAGACAATATACTGTGAAATATCTAACACGAAGTAATCGTCAGTTCACCTCGTGCCCACCGCCAGATTACTAGAGCCATTGCAGTATATTATATGTGTTTTGGAACAACCCTTATGTTTTGAAACAAGCAATTATCTCCGTTAAATGTCGTGTCCAACCGACTGCTTACTGACAAAAAAATGGCTGGAACGTACAAATTTATAATGTAGATCATTTTCCTGCAGTAGCGCAGTGGATCGTAGGGAGAATCGACTTTTGACTTGTTCGACAATCGACTGACAACTCGTCTGCAGCTCATTGCAAGCTTTCTGTGCTTCATCCAACGTCTTGTACACAGTAGTGTATCGCTTATCGTCGTATCCCAGTGTTCGGTTCACCGTCATGAAGGGGAAATGGGTATACGTTGGCCGACATGGCTCCATTAGACCTTCACCGTGCCTCGCTGACTTTTGACCCTTTTCTTCGACTTTATGTTTGTAGGTTGGTTTGTTGTTAATAGTGATACCTTCGCCTTTGTAAAACCGAACGTTGATTTTTTCGAGGTCAAGGGATCCTGGACACAGAACACCATAGTTTAGTTCATTAGTTTATTTATTTGTTGCCATACATAAATTTAATGTTTGAAAATGTGTTGGTATATGTATTCAAATATAAGTCTATAAGAACTATTATTGAATAATGTGCAACACTAAAATAAGAAAAACAGGAAGGAACGCAAATGGTAATTAAAATTATGGACAGTTTCCTCTTTTTAGATTCCCCCCTTAATAATTAATTTTTTGTAGATGTTCTGGCTACATCCGTATAAATGAGAATGATGTTGGAAAACTAATTTCGTTTTAATACAAATGAATTTAAGTTTATTTCTAAAACATTTATTTTCTAAAACAAGTTTTATTTTCTAAAACAAGCAAAATTTTGATGTCAACGTTTTAATTCACCAAAAGTTATTTGATAACTTTCCTTTAATATCATTCTTACAACAAAGTTCCAACTCACTTATATCAACCACCAACTTGTTCCACAGTGAGTTCCGCTCCACGTTCACCAAAGTATATTTCATGTTAGTTAGTCCACTTCTGTCCTGCATATCTTCTTTCAACTTTGACGCTTTCCTGTAATAAAGCGTCGGTATGAAATTATTTATAACCTTATTTAATGACGTGTTCTAACAACGTTTTTTGCCGTCTTTTCCTGATCCAGTGCTGTGATATGTTTTATTTCCCCTAAATTATTAAACTAAACTAACACCTTGATATACTTACATTTTACTGCTATTTAAGGTTAAAAAATAAATAAGTAAACTTTAGCTATTTCAGCACATTGTAATGAGTTCTTTCAGACTATCTGCTTTATCAGTAAAACTATTTTTGACTAAATTTGGTTTGCCAATGATTACAGCTAGATTGAATAACCTCTCTGGGCATTGAATATAACCCCATTTGTACTTACTGTAGGAAATCCTTCCTGTACGAGCTGCCCACACCAGACATTGGGTTGAACCACCACGGGTGATCATGTTGGATCATCTTGTATCTCCCGATGCTCGGGTATGCTGATTCAATCGTCAAGTTTTGCTTTGCAATTCTGGGGAGGTTTAAACTAAAGTTGCCAGCCATTATGGCGTTAACATTGAAAATAAATAACATAGCCAATCATCTGTTACCCATTGCCCCCAACAGGGTAAATAGACCTTTTTTGATATGTTATATTATAGCTAAACACCAGAGATAGGGTTGTGGGGTTTGTTTAACCACAGTAATCCGCTGAGTAAAGGAAACATCTGCTAAGCCTTGCTCAATGACACAACTGATTAGCTTATGACCGTGTTTGACCAACATAACGTTCGTACACATGACTGGCTCGTCACAAACACTTTTCTATGCAGAAATTAGTTTATAAATCAACCCCATTAACCATTCGAAGACATGACAACAACTGGTTTTCATCCCGCAACCTTCCGACTGCCATCCCAACAACCCACCCACCTTTCCTCCATATCATTATCCTCTCCTCCCCAGCCCCAGAACCGATTGCTGTGCCCATTCACCATCGCGTAATGCTCCCGTCGGATCGCCGTCACCCCGCCATATTTGGTCCCATACCCGGTCGTGTAGTTGAACTTGTCGATTGCTGGAATGGAAGGTTAAGCTCAACTGGAGTTGGAGACAAACCAGGACCAAACTAGGTGGTATAGCCTCTTTTAACAAAGTTGTAATAGTAAATAGAGTATTCCCTGATTGAACAAGAGGATATTATGTTTTTCTCTAAAATTGGGAAAGCGTAAGGAATAATATCACACAATCAATCGTCAGATTACCCAGCGAATGGGTAAGGAATCATTCTCAAGCGGATAATTGTCGAAAGTTATTGCAGTGTTTTTTTTATATGATTAAGAAGTTGCTTGAAGTGGAATGAATGCTGCATTTCCCAAAGACACAAACGACTAGCTATTGACCAGTTGTAAACCTTTCACCCTTTATGTAGAAAGGAGGGCCACTAACCGAACAAAATATTCGGTCGGATGTGGATAAACCTGCCCCCTTTTATACATATATGAAACTTATAAAAGCCAGTAGGCACAAATACAACCACCATTTACATTTGATTCGCGTGTTAAGATAACATACGTAAAAAATAGTTGCCACTATTCCTGCAAAATAAACTAAAACAACTTTGCATATAATGAATAATGCTGTACGTGATATTGACACTTATTTCTGTTAGTGAATTTCCCTTTAGGGTAACACCCTTAACGACATTTGTTTCTAGTTTTCTTTGTTATATCGGGTAGTGGATTTCGTTATAATATACACCAAACAAGAAAGTTAGAAAATGCAAAAATGTAAGGTCATTTAACTATATAGTCCCATAATATTAAAACGTGTAAAAAATTAAAGAATGGGTTTATACGGAAATAAGCCAATACAATATGATTGGCGCAAGGTGATCTGACGATTACCCGTATAATAGACGTTCCTTGTGTTTACCCATCCACAAGGAAAACATAAATATTTTATATAAATGCCTAAAGGACCCATAAGGCAAGATGTAAAAAGTTGCAGCAAAGGAGACGCATATGAGACAACTATCCGTGGGTCACATGATACCCATGATAATTTCTAAAGAACCAGGCCACCTTTTAACGCCGGCCGTACGTGTTGCGCATACGCGATCACTACGTATTTTTTTAACTAAGCTTCGAAGCCATGTTAGGCTCGTGATTGAGACCGTTTTATACAAAATTCTGTTTACGAATCGATCGCGTAAAGCATGTCATTCTCATAATGTTATTAGACCCACCAGGTGACAGATGACGAGGCATGGATCCGCACATGTAGAGATTGAAATCATTCTCCACCAGCATATCTACGTCATGGAAGACAAAGCAATCGAATGGTCGTTCCTTACGATCTCTCTGGGTGTTCCAAGATTTTGTGATTTCTATGAAAGCGGCATTCATGACGCGGGCCTTGTTGAATGATCCGTCGTCGAATTGTTCCGCTACGAACACGCAATACATGATCTTCTGCCGCTGTGAATGGGATTAAATCAGAGTCAAAGCTTTAACGATTACTTAATTATTAAATAAACAAATTACTTTTGTACATGTTCGGGAAATTGTTTAAAATAGAATTTTTACCATACGGGTATAATACAAGCAACCGGAAATATGCAGAATGGAAAATTAAATAAATTTCACCGCGAAAATGATATTTTACCATACCAATCGCTCTATACAAATTAAATGTTGTAAACTATAACCGACAAACCACTAACTCAAATTCTTCGTTAAGCTTTAGCAATTTTTTGTTATTATTTTCCAGATTACTTCTTTATATACGGTTTTAAAACGATTGTTACGTGATTATACTTCTCTTGCGCTTACTGGGTTAAAGCACAAAAATAACAGAACCAATAACGAATATATGTGGTATAAAGATGAGTTACATCTGATTACCTGTAATATTGGGTGTAGGTGATACAGCAAGGTCAGCAGGTGTTCGTATCGGTTCTTATATGGAATTACAATCGCAACTTTTTGTAATGGGACGCAATCCGGCGGTTCGAAACATCCATCCATGATTCGGGGACCAGCAATGATTTCCAATTGCTCCAATGTTGGTTGAAACGAGGAATTGATCGCCAATGTCCCCACTAAGAATATATGAGGTTAAGTTTACGATTAGCGTGAAAACCAATTTGTCATCGTTGTTGCATATTACAATTTATTTATTTTTTGTGCCAAATTTTACTTATTTAAAAGATCACTAGTCCACCCGTTACCGAAAGAGTTCTACAAATTTCAGTCGAAAGTTTTAAATTTGTAATGCAACCTATATTTATACAACACATTGCAATAACTCTGGTAACCCGACTCTGCAAGAGTTAATTTGAAATTTCGCCTCTTTACTCATATAGAGATAAACATGAATTTTTCATCTTGTGTTGTCCTGAGTTGTGGTTCTGTGTGTGAAACATTCATATTTCAGGTATAGACACTTGCTTACATTGCGACCCTTTGGTTTTACGACCCAATTACAATCTGCCGACGGCAATAAAACAACAATTAGCGTCAAGCGGGTTGACAAGTAAATGCGACCACCTCGACTCTTGAAATTAAAAAAGTATTGGTGGATGCAAATAATTTGATAAATACTTTTTTGTTTAAAATTTTAGCAAGGTTTAACATGGTTTACATTATATTAAATAATTTCCAAATTGTACCGTTTTTGTTTTTCATTGTAAGTTCCTATACAATCCGTTCATATTGTACTCATATTGACCACACAAGTAGCAATAAGTATCTCTTTTACCCGTTTTTTCCCTTTAGCTATATATTAGATGAACGTTCTTGTACTTTATTTTGGGGGAGCAAAAACAACGACTTAGCCTCACCATATTTTAGACTTAGAGGTTTCTGATGTGTCATTTGCTAATCAATTAATCAATATGTAGCGAATTTGCGGCTTGTGTAATATCTTTTTGTGCATTATATTAAGTTTTGTTAAAATTATTGGAGTAAACCCTTAATACATGCAGAGCTATGCCTCTTTTCCTCTGGCCTGTCAATCAGCTTTAATATCCGCACCCATGTTTCCTATAATGCTTTCCCACATTATGCCATACGTGGCGAGCTAACTTGTTTTCGTTTTGTGTTAATTCATTTCATCAGTGCAGTATCGAAACCGCGTTCTGGGATGCGGACCTACGCAGCCGCCTGCTTGGACCCGCGGCTCCGTGCATGTCTAATCAATCAGTTAAACTATATGTATTGTGTACTATTTCAGATCGTAATCTAAGAATAAAGAAACCTTTGTAAGGGGTCGGATTGCGAGCTATTGGAGTTTTGGGTGATGACTGTTAGTATGGGATTGCAAGGGCTTATCTAGTGCCAGCAATAGGCGCAAATACGATCTAAATAAATAACCAGAAACCCCCACAAATGTTCTTACATAATTCTGAAGAATATTTTGGACACAAGTTCGCTTCTTTCGGCCTTAGAGTTTCGACGGGATTTCCAGCGATTTCTATTTCAATATTCTGGTCAACTAGCGCCCCTAGTGTTGACGTTGATTGTGGAACATCGGTCGCAGTGTTGGGGTGAATGGGGTTGCTAGGAATTGGGTCGCTCTGCAAGTTAAAATTGAGGGTAAACTTTGTGCGGGACAAATAAGTGCAGGGTCGGCTACGTTTGCAGCCAAAGTTGGCTGGTTAATAGGACAGGATTGTAGTTGGACTTGCTTATACATAGCAACAAGCTTATAGACCCACAAATCTAAATGTAAAGAAAAAATCGTTTTTTTCAAACCATCGCTAAAAAAACTTAAATTATCAGAATAAATTGCTAGTTATCTATATTGGTCTTGCGTCTGTTGATGTTTATCCAAATGTGTAGGAAATATAGTGGCATTGAAACACGGATACCCGCGGTGGCATAAATTTGTATAACGGCAACCTTTGTAGAACATACTTCGACTTCCAGTCGCAGATGAACAAAATATACGATGCACCATACTCTTTAATCTGGCATTCTAAAGTTTTGTGGCATAACATGTTTAGAACTGACCTTTTGTAATCTTGCAGTGTCTGGTAACTCTTTGTCGATTATTTGACCGACTCTTCCGGATTGACGACGCGCGTAGTTATGGTAGATGTATGAGTTAAATAGGAAAGTTGAAATAATGGAGATTGATACCACCGACCCCACTAGTTTAAGCCGAATTCGCATCTGCAGGAATCAGAGATTGTGAAATCCAGTGGATGTATGGATTGTACTAAAACTGAAGAAACAACTCAATCAGACACAACACACTGCAATATCCCGGTAACTCGTCGAAGGACAAGGTAATTTGACCATTAATCTTGTGATAACGCCGCTAGCGTTTTCCAATCATGTGGATAAAACATAAACAACATATCTTAGGAACCAGTCTTGTCATTTTAACCAGGAGCCTCCTATACTGATCATTTTCTCTGTAATAAAGAATCATAAAGATACATTATATAGAGGAAATTTCACGATTATATTCCTTGCCAATTCTTGTGCATGGAAATCATCTGCAATTTCATTGCAGTCATAAAGAGACAAAAAATAACACATGTTTGTCGTAGATTGTTTTAACATAAAGGCATATCCTCTACCAAAACTTAAGTCCGCCATAGAAGAATCATAGCCTACACTTACTTTACTATATTTCCCTATGAATTCGCAACTGAACCGACCACAAAGCAACCACCTTTCCCCGCATTCGCGATGTATTCTAAGCACCAGATCTTTCTCTTTTGCTGTCAATACATTCCGTTTCTCAAATGCTATCTTTACACTTCTGCAGTCACAACACTCTCATCGCTAAAAACTTCGAATCTAATTAACTGGTCTCTGACGCATCCGAACTATTTTGCCCCCGGCGCTGTTTGTGGCATTTCTATTGGTCTACGTTTTTACTTGCGTCGCAAAATCGTGGAAACGCAAACTATTGTTTTGCTCGTAGTGTACTCGCAAAGTATTTCAAACACATAAACTTGTTATGAGGGAGAATAATGTTTTACGTGATTCTGAAGTTAAGTAAGTACGTCGTACGGTAATACGTAATTAAAGACATCGACGGAAAGACCGGCTGTAAGTAGGCGTTCAATAAATTATTTTCTCTCCAATCCAAACTAAACTTACAGAAAGGCATGTCACTCTGCCACAAAAAAGTCTATACTTTATTACTACCTTAAGTTAAAGCTTAGGTGTTCAATTTTTAGCTGATGCCCATCCGATCATTGAGAAAATTTTCTTCACAAAACAGGTAGGAGATACATTATCAACACTTTTATTTAACAAACACTGCTCCAATATTACAAAACTTTACAGCTAAACGAGAACAACGACGCCAAGTCTGTCACATGCTTTTTTCATCCCATAAAAAACATCACAACCATTGTTATTCAGCAAAACACTCAATTAAATACCAGGACTATATAAGAGTACCAATCGTCAGGCCGCGCATAAGGACATATTATTGGTTAAACGCTATCTAAGCAACAGCCTTTATAGCACGGGGTTGCTGCAATTAAAAATAAAATAAACAACATTAAAAGAAACTCCGTCATAACACCACTATGATGTAAAACATTCAAAGAAATGGGTTTCATTAACCAACTGGTCAGAAGAGATTCTTATTTTAATTCTCTAACTTGATAAGGCACGAACCCAGCATCCAACGAACGACATCAGAAATGACACCTTTTGTTCGTCAATGCAGCTGTGCTTTGATCAAAGTCACATCCGTTTGAAATTTTAACTCGTGTTAGAACGCTACTTACGTAGTCGCAAGGTAATCTGACGATTGCCCGTGTGATAACGCTGTGTTCCAATACACCATGATAAACATGCCACACAATTTCGCGTATAACCGGAATGGTGAACGCGACCGATACAATATACCAACTTATATACAAAACGCCCATTATAGGTTCAAAACTGAGCCTGTTTAAAAACTAATCGTCAAATCACCTCGCGCCCACCGTGGTTTGCCTGGGCGATTGCCTTGTGTTTAACCACTATAACACAACTGACAAGCCAGTACCTTGTATTGGATTTTCATTCTGTAACCAAAAGAGGTACGTGTAACCAGAGCCGGTTGGATTCGAACCTTTCACCCGTCTGCTGAGTGATTCCATTCCACCGCAGATCCACCCGAGTAAATACAACGCAACAATTGCATCTCGGAGTTTTATTATGAAGTCTACAAGGAACAAACCACACAACGTAGATTACAGAATGCAGAACAAAGCAAATGTGACGTAACAGCTACAATATTTAAGAATTTGACGTCACAATTGGACAGCGAGAAGTCGCGGCACGTTGACACAGTGATATCTCCCATTGTGCTCGCAGTCGAGTTAAGGGGGAGCTAGTTAAACACCCTTCTCACTACGGAGTGGGGTATCTGTCTGGGTGAGTGGGGTTTCATAGGGGATTCCCCGCGAGGAGTGGTATGGGGTGAGGAACCCCTCTTCCGAGGTGGACCCCGTTGCACCTGACGCGCTCGGGAGCCGAACTGCAGGGTTTGCATCGTCTCCGTGATGAACCTGGGGGTGAGGGGATTCCCCACGATTTATATGGGTTAATGGAAGATGAGAATAATCCTTTTACAGCCAGGGTTAGAACACGCAAGGGGGCAGGAGTTATCACACGGGTAATCGTCCGATTACGTCACGCCCACCGTAGGGTAATGGAGTTATTGCAGTGTATTGTGTGTGTCATACAATAGTTGCTTTTTGCCAGGACTGGGGTCAAACTTCTATTTTTATAATATTTACCTTTTTGTAATATACAAAATACTAAATAGTTGTTGAGCACTTAAATGCGACATTGAAGGTTCCAAGTTTGACACCTTTGTTTCACAGGGTCATATATGGTTATGCATATTGAACAGCCTACCTCCTAGTGGGGGAAACGCACAAGATGATGAGCATCTTCGCATCTCCTCCGATGGAGTCCTGGAGCAGATGGGTGAGCTTGGAGTTGCGATACGGGATGTGGGAACGACGCTCCGATATCGATGCGAGGACATCGGCGAGGGAGGAGAGAGATCGGTTGATGAACGAGGATTCTCGCAGAGCTGGACCCGTCACCCCGGACATTCCTGCGGGTGGGGTGGGTTAGGGCCTTTTAGGGGTGGGGTTGAATATAGGGTAAGGGTGAGGCTAGATGAGGGTGGGGGTCTGAAAATGGGGTTACCTCATGCCTACAGTGAGCAGGGGTTGCTGGAGTAATTGCAGTTTGATGTAACATTTAGAGGTAGACAGTTAGACACGCTTAAAGGATAATTATTTTTATGAGTAAAATTACAGTTAATTATAATACATATGCATCTAGTAAGATAGGCAGGCTCATTTCAAGTATATATCCAACTATCATGCATAGAATATTGTTGGCCACTCACCCACACATTCACTCCCCGCCAAGTCCACCAACTGAAGCTTCGTCTTGTACGTTGCCGCCATGGCAACGGGTGACGTGGGGTTGATGATGTCATCAGAGGTGAGGTTGGGTGACGACGCAAAACTTTGGGGGTGAGGTTGGGGGAGTCTGCGGCGGGGTTTGTGCGCTGTGGATGATGTAATAAGTGATGATGTAAAAAATGATGATGTAATAAATGATGATGTAATCAGTGATGATGTAATAAATGATGATGTAATAAATGATGATGAAATAATAGATGATGTAATAAGTGATGATGTAATAACAGATGATGCAATAACAGATGATGTAATAAGTAATGATGTAATAAGTGGATGATGTAATAAGTGATGATGTAATAAATGATGATGTAATAAATGATGATGTAATAAGTGATGATGTAATAACAGATGATGCAATAACAGATGATGTAATAAATGATGATGTAATAAGTGATGATGTAATAAATGATGATGTAACAAGTGATGATGTAACAAGTGATGATGTAACAAGTGATGATGTAACAAGTGATGATGTAATAAGTGATGATGTAATAATAGATGATGTAATAATAGATGATGTAATAAGTGATGATGTAATAACAGATGATGCAATAAAAAATGATGTAATAATAGATGATGTAATAATAGATGATGTAATAAGTGATGATGTAATAATAGATGATGTAATAATAGATGATGTAATAACAGATGATGTAATAATAGATGATGTAATAAATGATGATGTAATAAATGATGATGTAATAAATGATAATGTAATTAGAGATGATGTAATAAATAATCAAATGACGAAAACAGAAGAACAATCGAAAAACAATCAGACGACACGGTTCCACCTGAATCGACGGACGACGGTCGTTTCCTCGGAGTTCTTTGTTCCGAATCGGACGATGGAGGTCGGGTATCCTGCTGACACACGGTGGCACTAACAGTCACAATGAGATGGGAACGACTGGAATGCTCGTGCACGTTCGTCGATATTTGTGCGCGACGATTCAATCCGATCCGCATCAGCGTCTCCACATCCTCAGCACATGACACGTTGCTATGATCGAGTGGATGAGGAGGGGGTTAGCATGGGTGGTCGGGAGGGGGGAAGGGGTAGAGATAGTCTACTTAACTTTTTAAGTTAAAAAAGCAATTTAAGTTGGTTGGTAGCAGTTGGATTAGTTTACATCATGAAAATTCTTATTTAGATTTCGTATCCAAACTTCAAGATATGTTGTTATAAATTTTTGTGTTTTATCCCCATTAATTTAACCAACGACTTCCCGTCTTACGGGACACAAACTCCTCCCAAATGAGTGATACCGTCAATCCCCTACTGAGCCAAAGACACCATAAATTTATCCAAGGAAACACCCCAACTGACCCAGAAAAAAAATCACCTACCAAACTCCCAACTAACCCAGGGAAACCCCCCAACAGACCCACAAACTAACCCATCCCCCCGAACTTACATCTGAGTCAGAGTCGGCACTTCCCTTCCACTCCCTCTGGTGGTGACGATATCATGCTTCGATCGCTTTGGATCCTCAGCCAACAAGTCATAGATATCATTGTTATACACCTCTGCCACCGATACTTCCAATGAGACGGAGTCACATGGTTTCTCTTCTATTAATCTGTGTCACAATAGAATGAAGCATTATGATGTCACAATGGAATGAAGCATCATGATGTCACAATGGGATGAAGCATGATGATGTCACAATGGGATGAAGCATGA
The DNA here is from genome assembly GCA_000149265.1 of Ciona savignyi. Classification (NCBI taxonomy): domain Eukaryota; kingdom Metazoa; phylum Chordata; class Ascidiacea; order Phlebobranchia; family Cionidae; genus Ciona; species Ciona savignyi. Next base: position 89,688 of record CH003334.1, on the reverse strand, counting down.
TGATGTCATAATGGAATGAAGCATTAAGGAATATTTCAATACAGGGATTCCCCTTCACTCAGGATTATATTTAATCCAAATATGGATTTCTTGTTCCCAGCAAAAATATTAAAGTAAAACTGTTCAAGTTAATTATAAATTTTGTTCATTATTATATTGGTTTCAGAAAAATAGTTTTTACCATATTTTCAATCAAGTCTCAATAAAGAAGTTTTATTTTGACTTTAAGTGTTTTGTTTTTGTCTTGTACTATATCCAAGACATGAGTGTTATTTCCCTATATTATTAAAAACCATTTGAAATTTTTAAAAGAAAACCTGAAAAGTTCGTTCATGGCGTTTGAAACAATCCCAGGATCCTGGGGATTCCCCAACATGGTATGGGTTTTGCCGCTCCCAGTTTGTCCATAAGCGACGATGCAAGCGTTGTATCCGTCGAGGAAGGAGGTGAGGATCGGTTGGAGCTCGTCGAATATTTCACGCTGGTTCGCTATGGGGGTTGGGAGGTTACAGGGGGAGGAATTGATAGGTGTGAATGAAGGAAATTTTGCAATCGTATACAATATAGTACAGGTTATGACCGTCCTAAGATATTCGGCGGGATAGTGGGTGCGAGGTTATTAAATGATTGCAAATAATGATTCTGATTGTGAAAATTGCCACCCACATATTCCTGAGGTATTTCCCTTGATAACAGCCCTTGCAATTTCCTAGTCACAGGAATAACACTAGAAACACAAGGATCTCGCTTATTCATAGTTTGATAAAATAAGAATCAAGTTAAAGAAATAGGTCACAAATCAGTGAAAAAATGAACTGCTGTGAAACAGACTAAATGTAGAAAAAACAATATTTGCACTAATTTAATTACAAAAAATGCATTTTTTTACTTGGATAAAAAATTATATTTATAAAACTCATTTTGGTTGACAAAAACAGAAGAACGTACTTGATTGGTCGTACACTCGTTCAAATTCGAACTTCTTCGAAGGTTTGAGGTCGGAATCCACGGAGATAAGTTCGTCATCGTTGCAGAATACCACAACGTCCTTCTCACTAGGGATGTTGGTATGTAATGAAGTTGTTGGTATTATGTATGTGGTGTTGTAACTAAAGCTTTGTGGTTTAAAGTCCAAGTAGACCGTGAGCAAACTTTCTCTACTATGAAAACAAACATCTGTACGATGACTTGAAAACAGGCGAACTTGACATTATCAATGTTTTTTTAAGAATAAGATGAAATGTTTATCTCTGTAAATGGGAAAACAAGAAATCGTAAGGCAGATTTTTACCTCACCCCAACCGAAGTGTTGTATATGATTGAGATTTAATTTCAGGTTTTAGTAGGACCCATCAATCGAGTGGAATCAGGTAGAGCTAACAATAAGCGAACTAGTAAGATGAACAACAAAGGATTCCCATATAAGTGATTGCTTCGTACTATACCTGACATCACTGCTACTTGAAATTGAATCTGGAAACACTGCCTCAGAAGAGAAACAAGGTCGCAATCTGCAGTGAACCCTGATATTCCCTCGAATCTCCACCAAGTTATTGTGAAGTTCCCTTCGACGGGATTTCTCCTTCAGATGCGACGACTGCGATTGTTCCAACGCAGTCTGGAGCTCGTTGATCTGCAGCAGAAGAGCTGGGGACGATAGAATTTGATCGGCGATTTTTAAAATTATTATGGCTCTTTAATTCATACAAACAAATGACTCTGTGACCCCGATTGCTTGTAATTTAAAAAAAAATCATTCAAAAGCTACCTTTTTATTTTTGTAGTTGTTTGATTTAACCATATATTCGTTAATCAACCTTTAATACAGCACATTAAGGCATATCAAGCTGCTAAGTATTAACAAATTAACTCTGTCTATTAGAGAAAAAACATCAAAACAACATTCATTGGAATCTTAAATAGAAAATAAGGAGAATTTATATTAAAAAAATATCTTTTATTGCTGTATCTTTAACTTTTTAAAATTAAGTGTAAATACTTCCTAATTAAATAGATTAACAATTAATAAAGGCCTGAATCAGTGATTGATAATTGTAATGCTACAGTGCTAGCCTGTATCACAAACTTCCAAGTTAGACATTGCTCCCCTTGAACCGCTGTGTTAACTAAAACTCTGATTAATAAGACATGAGCACATATTAAAACTTATCCCCCATTAACCAACCCACCACGCATATTGTACCAGGTGGTGTACTTTTACAATCTGATTGTAGATGAGTTATATTCGCAAACGCATCATCAAATTTTATAAACTGTGACTAACTTTTGTGTAACTGCAACGTATACGAGACACCAACTAACTCTTGTTGATTTATTTACTTGTTTAATAACTTAAAATAACGAAAGAACTTAGGACATTTTCTTTAAAAAAAAAATTTCTGCCGAAAATTGCAATTTCGAAAACCAGGGCACTAGATGGCAGCAAAGATGACAACAAATAAACCAAGTAAAATGAACTGAGGACGCTGCATGTCTGACACAATATCTCCAAGATGAAACCTCAATTATTGAACATTGAAATGACAAAAAGTACCGGTATATTCATACATACTTTCTACCACCTGCTCCCTGAGACATATGATTGAATATATTGAATAATATAAGGAAGATACTACTGTCTTATTTTTTTTTTGTTGGAGTTTAAAATCCATGTCCTGAACAAATCAGAGGAAATAGCAAAAAAACTGGACACCAACTTGCAGGCAAAAACGAATGAAAAAACTGCAGGGAAAACAATGGATTGCTTAAATGTTTATACCGTCATTAGTTTTGTTTGTGGTTTCCACCAACTCTACTTTGCGCTGGACATCTTGTAGCTGCTCGGTGCATGAATGCTGCAAATTGTGGAACATCGAGACAACGTCGTTCGATAAAACTTCCAGTTCCTCACGGACATGCTGCATATACATGGGATTGAATACTCATGTTTCGCCCCATAATTGGGAAAATGCAAAAAGGCGCTAAGTTAATACACAAGCAATTCACATTTTTCTTCAATTTAGTAGAACCCATTAATCGGCTGATTTAAGCAATGTTCGTAAAGTGCCTTGCTCAAGGACACAATCAACTAGCTAGCCACCAGTTTTGTACCCTTAGCCCTTTGGCTGAAAGGTGTTGCACTAACCCACCAACCTAATTAGTCGGGCTAACCGTCGTTCACATGATCATTTACTGAATAATGCAAACCAGGATTTACTTATTCTCACAAGTGTGATATGGGCAATGTGTGGCGAAATTACAACAAGGTTCTTTATTTTAAACTCAGTGTATAAACCTAATGACATCTATAGTTCAATTTTGCTTTAATTTAAAAATTTGATTCCTGTCTTATAAAAGCGATTTTTACAGCTTTAAATAATCAGTTTGAAATAGAATAGAAAAGGATATATACAAGAGTGTATAGGTAAATGCATGAGCTGTTATTACACTGGTGATCGTCAGATTACTGTGTTACAACGTAGTTACAGTTGTATAGTTCACCCTGATAAACTGCTGGATTCACGCATTGTTAAGTGCGTTAAAAACAACCGACTAGCTATGACCTGGTTTCCATCACACAACCTTTCGGCTGCTAGTCTAATGCACTTCCAATGGGCTAACCAGCGCTTTGCAAAGGTCTGCAGTTTACATTCCAGATCCATGATAGTTTCAAAGCGCATAAGTAAATAGCATTCTGAAGTTTACATTCCTAATTCCAGCTCAACCGTGGACCCGACCATACTTTTGTATTGTATTGCCTGCGGAGCCTACATTTATTCAATTCCATTTGAAAGATTGAAAAACCTGTAATTCTGACTGAGTCTCCGCCAGATGTTGATTATTCCTCTGTGTGTTAACGGCTTGCTTGTGTTGCAACGAGCTGATCGAACTTACTTCTTCCCGACTCGATTGTGCACTTTGTAACGCTTGTGCTAATCTCAGATGAAGAAGAGCATTTTGTCGCCTCAATTCGGTGATTTCTTCCTGCTGTCTCTGAGGGAAAATTGATCAATGATTATAAATAGATATATTATAAATATATGTCAGTAAATTGATTGCAGAGCACTGTATTTTTATTACCAATAACAGGTGTGTCTACAATCAAATAGTCTTGGGTATGTCATTAGTTAATACAAGTACATGGTCTGTAATTGTTTGACGTGTTATTATCAATATTATGGGACACTGTTGGGATAGGCATTATAAAAACAGATTGCACTATAATAAGTTGTTTGCAAAGTAAGCTACCCACTCTTTTCTTACCAAATTTTTTAGTTCTAACGTCTGAATTTTGTTGTTTGTGAAGTTTTCCAAGTTCACTTTAAACGGCATAGTGGTTACACCATCTACAAACACTTTACCAAATTCCTTCGATTTAAATTTTGAAACTTTCGCGGCGTTCATTCAACGAATTACAGGCATCATTTATTTCCAAAACAATTCACTTTAACGTATATACTACAGAATTATTTATTCAGAATGTTAATTTACAAATTGCAGCAATTTTCGTATTTAGTAGGACAAAAAATAGACATTTATTTAAACCACAAACAAACAATAGCAATAACTTGAGATTTTAATTTTAAATAATAAGTTATAACGCTTGTTTATAATGCTGAGAATAAAAGGACATAATTGTTTACACTTTCTTAACAAGCATTCTCTTTCTTGATTGCTACGGTGCACAAGACTAAAAAGTGACTCTAAAAGATCAACAAATAACATTAAACTGTTTGTTTTATTATATTAGTACGATTGACCATGTGTTTGAGGTTTAACAACACGTGGGAGTAAACAAAAGCATTCGTACGATTCGGGTGCCTCTAAATACTACAGGACCGCTTGGAGCGCTTGGATCG
>CH003334.1:46917-76341 GCA_000149265.1 Ciona savignyi | reverse complement strand
TTATAAAGACAGTTGATTCAAGCGGAATTATTAACATGGCCCCCACACCTACACCCACCTCCCCTCACACACCCACCCCTACCCCCAGCTGGAATCCACACCCACACCCACCCCCCCCACACCCACCTCCAACTGGACTCCCAATGTCCGAAGAAAGAGGATGACATGCACGAGGAATCGGAGCAAATGCACAGATGCGTCATCCACCCACGATGCGCATCGTTCCATCAGCGTGGTGATGTCGTTGAGTATGATGCATCGCTGCACAAAGTGGAACGGGTTCAGTGCTTCTTCTCGCACTATCTGTGATGGGTTTGTGTGGGTTATCATATTGTTTATCCCTGTGAATGAAAAAACCAAGGAGGTTAACACACGAGCAATCGTCAGATCATCTCGCGCCCATCGTTGGGTTATCAGAGCTATTGCAGTGTGTTGTGTAAGATTTACCTTTCTTTAATTTGTAAAACCCAATAATTCACTGGGTTAAAGCAATATCAGTTAAGTATCTTGTTCCAAAAGACACAGCCAACTAGCTAACGACCATTTTCGAACCTACAACCTTTCAGCTGACAGATAACGGTAAAAGTCAATGGGAACATAATTTTTAATTGACCATCCAGTGTGTACTGATGTGTGCTACCGAATCTCTCACTCAGAAATATCTTGATTCCCTAAAGCTTGAGGACAAAGAGACAATAGAGCGATCTGGATTCACAACTCTTGTATTGAATAAAATCAATGATAAAATATTGAATAATCGGTAAACCACACATTTTCCCGTTCCACCAAACCCCCATGGGGATTCCCCTCACCTGGTCGTACGAACTTTCAATCTTATCGAAGATATCCGAACACCGCCCCAAATCCACGCTTTGCCTCCAATACCCATCGGGAAGGGGTATGGTGTCCTGGGTCACCCGTTGCCATGGGGACCGGATATTCACGGTCTGCTGCACATGACGCTCGGTTGCCATGTCAACCATCGTCTTGTAGTGCGACCACAGGTGGTCCTCCCATGAGCTGCTAACCTCTAACATCTGTGGGGGGTTGGGGGATTACCCAGAGATGTTGGAGGGATTACCGAATGATATGGGTTACTTTTGGGACATGTAGCCCAATGATATAAGACACCTCCATATAAGTTTACCCCAAGAGTTACCGTATTACACCACAATAATTCATAGTGTTGCAAGATAGAAATGTAAATTCATTTTTGTTTAACCACTTAAATCTGCGTAATCTCCATCAAATTGAAGAAGTAGATTTCAATCCCACAACCATCCAAGCTATGCCCCAACCGAATTAGATAAGATATTCATATTTATCCCATAAGAATACACAAGGGTTATCACCTCATGCCAACTATTGATTTAGTTGATCTCTGTCCTTAATAGAATCATTTAAATGTAATCTAAAGTGGTTTTAGTCAATAGTGGGGTTAAAATGACTTGTGAGGATAAACCAATGTTTGAAGTATTAGTTCCATAAGGAAACCAATCTGTGAATCTGTGACTTACATGCCCTTGCATGTACAGCCGAGAATTGCGTTCTATAAATAATAAACCACAGACTCATACAATAGACACATATTACAGCTAGAACATCAAATATTAGTACATGCTTTGACAAACATGTTATTTATTGACTAATAAAATAGAAGACAAACAGTCATTTAAGCTAATATGGTAAAGCTATGCTCTAATCAAAATGTGAAGTAAACTAATCAGATTGAAATATTTGGAATGTGGGCTGATTCTGTTATCTATTAGCCAAGCTTTGGTGGTAGTCTATTCCACTTATTATGAGTTTTACACCTACCTGACTTTATTGTAATATAAATTGGAAAAAGGGTTGGTTTGTGCCATACTATAATTGTTTGCTTATTATAAAGTAAATGCTCTTATTCCACTAAACGTAACCAGACTTTAATTTTGCCGTTTTTTTTTTCATCTTTTAAATTTTAGAAGGTTTTAATGCGAATTTTTATTGTGGAAACGAAAAATCCGGGTATAAAGAACAAGTGTAGTCATTATAGGTTTTACTTTGCGATATTTATTTTGAGTTCATGCAATTAGAATGCAATAACCGCTCTTTATTTGGTGAGTTTTCTTCGATTTGAAATCTCTTTTCAATGCCGTATTATTAAATAAAGGAGTATAATGTGAGAGAATACTATCTTGTACCCCATGCAGTCCGATATGAGAGAAACTCACCGCACTAAGATTTCCACACAACGCCCCATACAACGCTCTCTCATGTGGATTGTATGTTTCCTGGAAAATTATAAATATATTAAAAAATAATTTTATTTAAACAACTCATAAATTGTCAAATCTAAAATAATATAAGATAATCATGTTTATCCCATTATTCTGAAAACGCAAGGGGAGTTATCATTATCACAAGATGTTTTTAGTGTTTGTTTAAAGTTGTTCAACCTAAACCAAGCAATGAGTGTTAACTGCTTTGTTCAGAGACAACCAGAGAGCTGCTGGTTTTGATCCCACCACCCTTCGACTGGTGTCCAAAGTGAGGGTTTGTACAATTGGTTTGATGTTTACTACTGGTTGGGATACATTGTGTTGAAGCATTGAATCAGTTATCATCTGATATCTGCGGTGCTACCAGGGATATGTGAGGACCATGTGGATAGATGGCACGACTATCACAACAGATGGGTCAAGGTAAAGTCCATTAAGTCCCCTGCCAGTACCCAACCATGAAAAGTTGGGTTGAAGGTTGATTACCATGGCAACCACAATCCCTAATTCAACCATGGTGGTTGGAACCCAGAAGATGGTCACCGTTTTGGACAGAAAAGTTAGTTAAGCTGGAACAACCAATGAGCAAGAAGACTCTTGCAAGATTTGGATTCTAAATATGACTCAACATATTAATTATAACGGCCATCTTGTATTATCCTGCATTATTGGAATAAAATAGAAATTATGTTGAAAACAAATTGTTACATCTTTTGACATTGCCCAACATGCAGCCTTCCAGAGATCACGATGGGGATTTCCCTCAATCATTACTATTCCGCTGTCTTCCGAACCTGAAAAATAGAAATAATAATAAAGTAACAAATCTTTAAGAAATATTTTGATGTTTAATTTTATTAAATTGATACCAAAATGTGGCTGTAATTTCTTCATTTAAATCTGTAAAAAAAACTTTAAAAAGAAATATTTGACCTTGTAATCCAATACGTTGTCAGAGTCATATTAAACATACAAAATAAATCATTAAAAAAGAAGAAAATTCAACCCCTCATTCCTATTAAGCCAATATCCAATTATAAATTTAAACTTAATAAAGTTTTCTGACATGAATTATTTAAAAAAACAACAATTTATGAGTGGAATAAATTGAAATTTAAAGAATAGATGGAAATTGGTAGTAACAAGTGCACCATGTTGTATATCATGCATGATATATCGTGGCGTGGCTTTTGTTGACAGTATAAATATGTCTAAAGAGTGTTTGCTTCTTCAGCGTTTTATTACTGGCCATTTGATATTGCTGGCTTGGTGTAAATGCCGCTGCTTTAATAAATCTCTTGCACGCGATGTAGAAATCGTCTACAGTCAACACGGTTTATCAGGACTTGCGTTAGAATAAATGTATAGTTTAAATATTAACACTCTAATAAGAAGTCTTGTGTGCCGAGCGCCGGTCTACTGGTACCACTGTATTCAACAAAAGAGTGTTTGCAACTCAAAAAAAGGTTAAGTCTTGAATAGAGCCAGCTCGTCTACGGCAACGGTATTTTAACAGCTTTTCTTTTGCGTCGGGCGGTCCAGTGTATCAGTGGTTGGTGTTTGTGTGTTTAAGTTTTAGAATAATATAGTATGACGTTGGTGGTGTGCGCTGGCAAAAAGCGATGCGGTCTATTGCTTAAATAAAAACACGCCAAGCAAATGCGGTAGACACCGGATGCATATAGCAATTAGATAAAAACATAAATACATAGAAGGCGCAATCACGAACTGAAATACAAAACAAAAAATACAGTCACGACGGTAAAAAAGTAATGCTGACTGCTTAACGCCGCGAGGCTTGCTCCATTATTAACGTCGGATTAATTTCGCACATAACCTAGATTTAAGTGAAGAGATTCTGCGAAGGAACGAGTCGGTGAATTCGGTCGCTCCCAGGAGCATAGAAGAAAGAGGAATAGCCCGCGTGTCTACGGTAAAGAAGAAGGAATCAATGTAGACAGAGCGAGAGAGATTATTATAGTTTTGTGGGGAGAAGTTATTTCTTTGTTAGCAACATCAAGTGCGAATTTGGGCGTAGTCTGCAACGGAAATGGATAAACAATTTCCACCGCACTACTTTGGCTGCAAAGTCGTGTTTTTCACTTCAGTAATTAAGTTCAGTTGGATTTGGTTTAGAGTGCTGTAATACGGTTTGTTTTGTCGCTACAAGTGTCCAGCCTTATAGAAAGGAGCGAGGGGGAAAATAGAACGGTCTGTTGAATAGGCTATTATCAGGTCTATTGTAACATTCGCTCTACTTGTAAAACAAACTCGCTTCGACGGCGCGTGTAAAAGAAACAAACAAAGAATGAGCGCGCGCACACAAACGCAGAGTCGTATCGGACCGGGCCAACAAAAGGAATAAATATTAGATCGTAAAAGGGAACTGACAAGCAGAGGTGCTTTACTAATGGCGGTCATAGCTTGTTTAGCGACCGAGCACGAGTTGCAGTCACGAATATGTCGCGCTGCCAAAGCACCGAGCGTTCGAAGTTATGATGGTGGAACAAAAAACAAACAAACTCGTCATTAATTTCGAATCATTTCAGGTCTGTCAGGATGTCTGTTGACTCTGAAACCCGCCCGGCTTGCGCTCCTATAGACATCATGAATCACGATCTACGTATTGGTGACGTCATCAACAAACACGCTGATGACGAAATGAGTGACGTAACCGAGCATAGTCCGCCCCCGATAGGCAGGATAGAGACGCGACCGCTCAATTTGAGTCAAGCGACGCGAAGGAACGGAAGAAAGATGAACACTCCACTGAAAGCGGTGATCAGTGACGTGAAAGAGGAATTCCCCTCAATTGAGAGAATCTCGGACCCAGCTCCGACGGAAATGACGTCGAAGGAGGAGAAGGCGACGAGTATCCTGGAGCATTACCGCTCCTTCATGCAGAGGAAGGGATCGGAGTGCGAGTCGAAGAAGCCCAAGAAGCTCCGGCTCTCCAAGAGCATCTCGTCCGGACCCGAGTCCTCCGCGGATGACACGGAGTGGAACAATCTCCCCATTGTGAGGAGCGATGCGGATGTGACGTCACTATGGTCGGAACAGATGAACGGGAACGCGCTGAATGGACTGATCCCGGAGCGCACGATGCGACAGAACAACTGGGCAATCAAGGTGGGTGGGGGGCGTGGGATGGGAATATGCAAGGCGGGTTGTCACACGGGGAACTATGGGATTTCATCATGCGCACTGTCGGGTTACTGGAGCTATCGCAGTGTGCGGTAAAGAGGGAACTGGGGAAGGGAAATCCCCCTTTTTAATTTGGTAGTTAAGCTTCCGTTAAGTGGCTTGCCCAAGGACGCAACCAATTAGCTAGCGACGAGTTTCGAACCTGAAACCTTTAAGCTGAAAGGAGAGGAACTTATCCACCTAGCTATTTGATCGGACATGTTAATATTTATGTTGAATGCCACTGTCGGTTATTTGTATCACCTTCTATGTGCTACATTAGTCAGTTCGATGGGTGGCGCTTATTACCAGGCGCCAACGGTGGTGTTTGTACAAAAGAATTCATTACCATTTGCCTTACATTCATCAGAGCATAATGTATAATGATAGAATAACTTGGATAAAAATTATTATTCTGGGTTTGTGTGTTTTACATGTATTTTAATTTCTATACGATTTTTAAACAGAATCATACATATGAGGATCAGATACACAGGTTATTCACTGATCACTGCATAAGATATCAAAACAGCACAGTGGCTAGGGTGGCGCGGATAGAAGGTGAACTGAGATAAACAGTACAAACCAGACATAACGTGTACGTGTCGCTAAACCCCGACAAATAGTTTATTAATCAGTCTACATAGTTGACACCAAATGCATTCGCTTAATCATTAGAAGTGTTTGGTGAAGGAAAACACGAAGGTATTATCTGCTTGTTAGCTGGTCTGACGGTTACACGAAATGTGGTCAATAATTAAGTAACCCAGGTGCTACAAGCAGCGCATATGACAGAATAACAAAGCACTAATGTACGGTGATCGCAGAACCGGTTTAACGGACGATTCTCTATTTACCAAACATTCTAGTTTTATCTTATTATGACGCAACAAGTGTTGTTAGATCGCTTTCTTTGGTATCGACATTAACGAACAAGTCTTATACAAAATAATCGAACATTCTTTTACGCGCAGTATTTTAACTTGAACTTATTAAAAACAGGAAATATAATTAAATAAAAGTATTTTGTAGATGCTTCACAATTTATAGATTAATGATTTTAAACCTTACTAAAATGTAGCTTTATTCAAATATTGGTTTTATTGTTTGCAATGAACATAAGGTTGTCCTATATATGATTTTGGTTTCCACATACTTATGTTGGTCGCACTTACTTATCTATTGCCGCAGCTACCGTGTTAAGATGATTTTTCGTAAGACGCAATACTTATCTATTGCGATTAAACAAACTTAAATTAAACGCGTTTTTCGTCAATTCGTGTTTGCAAATCAATCCGGCGAATTCGGTTTAAAAACATTAACTTTATTTTTAACGCCACTATGCTTAAATATTGTGTTTTTACCGGGTCCTACCATTCATTCAATGCTTTACACCACCAGACACCGTATAATAAACAAGCAGGACAGTACAGAACATAATACAAATATTGTATTTTTGACTTCTAAACTCAATTTCAATTTAGCGACAATCCTCGAACCCAAATAATAAGGGAATTTCTTTTTTTCTTTTGTTTAACCAGACTTGTTTTGGGTGTGCTTATTACGGTGTTGGCTTTGAATATACACATTGTATTACACTATAGTCACGGGATATATCTACCGACCTGTGCAATAATGATCAATATACTTATACGGGTCGAATTCAAATCATGCCGATTCAATAGTTATTGGCTTTATATAGTACATTGTAGCATGTAATACACAATCGAAATGAAAATACATACATACAGTAGGTACGCGTTAGATTCCTTTATTTACGGATATAGCTGAAATAAATATAGGGTATGTGCTTTATTGGCAGGATTAGTGGGTGTGTCTTGTATGACGCTGGAATTTTAATGGAAAATATCCATGTGAGTCATGAGGTGACCATATTACCACGGTTACCCATGTCCACATTCGGGTTTATAGTGGCAATATGTTTCTACTGGAACCAACCCCACAATGTTTTACTTCGACCCAGTTCTAGTACTCGGGAAGTTATTTGTGACGTAATAAGTACTATTGTTGACAATATACGCAGGTGTGGCGCGATTGGGCGTTGACGCGGAACAGAAAACCGGAGACGAAATTCGAGCGATTCAGCGAAGCGCCAGTTGACATCAGAGTGGCGGATATAGAGGTCATGAGCTACTGGCTGCCAAGGTTTATCAAGGAGGTGGGTAATAATGGAGTTTGTGGGTGGGATGTGGGGGGGCTAAAGGACTGAAGTGGGGTTGGCCGAAACACCCACCCTACAACCCCAGTTATTAGGATTGTTTAAAATTACAATTACTTAACTAGTTACAAGCTCAATTCACTTCAAGGGTTACTTTTTACGTAAATAATACGCCTTTATGTCCTATTCACATCTTGAAAAAACTCTACGAAAAAAACGTTTTTTGCACCATTACAACTATTGTTAAATTCACGAATTATGCACTTAGTACAGCTGCCGTATATTTGTCCAACATTTCAATTTTCCGCCGGTTACTCCCCCATCCCATAACAGTTGATCGCCTTCTCTCAACTTAATTAACTACGTCACATACTATCTCTCCCCTCATTAGATTTCGAGAAGTTGCTTGTTTCTTTAAGCAAACTACGAACAAAGGGAATCCCCCCCATTTCGACAATCGCTTCTTTGTTAGATCGCGTCGTTTCAGACGTGACCCACTCTCTGTACTTGCCGGGGTACAAAAGGGGGTTTCCCTACGTTGATATCCAGTAAAACTTGCTGGGAATCAGGAGGAAATTAATCAACACTAAAAGAAGGGAAATTAAGCCTGAGCTAAACACTAATGGCCTAAACGAACTAACGCAAACTTTAACCCCATACACAACCCTAACTCTTAACGCCGTAATCTTTAGTGAGCAGTTTTCCTCTTTTCCTTCTTTGGTCCCAAAAATGTTTCCGTATCCGCGGTTTAGACAAAAAGACTTTAAATCCGAGATGATTATTCACTAGTTTTACATAAATCGCTGGAATCCTGAAACACGGCTTTACTACAACGCACAGTAACGCATTTAGCCAAACGCAACAGAACACAACCAAGCGCAAAGCACCTAAACGCAACGCATTCCCACCCACTTCCGACGCAACGCAACTAAACGCAACGCATTCCCACCCACTTCCGACGCAACGCAACTAAACGCAACGCATTCCCATCCAGGTCCGACGCAACGCAACTAAACGCAACGCATTCCTACCCAGGTCCGACGCAAAGACAAGAAACCGTACCCGGCCGACACGCTGATGCAAATAGCATCCGGACTTCAACGGTATCTGCGCCAAGTATCGTGCCGATCCGAGGTCAACTTCTTCGACAAGTATTCCAGTACGTTTGCCGAGTTCCGCGACGCATTGAAGAGCAGATCCGGCGAGTTGAGCGAAGAAGTGAACTTGGGAAGAGGTGAGGGTTACCTGGGGTCATGTGCGCAGGTGGGGTTACTTCAGGTCATCTTTGCAGTTATTAAAGATAACAATTTTAACTTAAAAATGTGTGTTTGAAACTGTTTTTATTTATATATTTAACCTCCAGACTTTAAAACAAATTGTTCATTTAAAACAAATGCAAATAAAACCGTCCTAATTATTGTTAATAAAAACAGGAAAAGACGGCAAAACGACAGTGGTCAAAACATGTCGAATATTGAATTAAATTATTTGGCATATAAGCCTGGCTGCCGACACTAACGAGTAATTGAAAGGTTTGCAAATTAAAACGTTAAATTAAATGTTATGTGACCACGCACGCATTTTGTGCGTTGATTACTTGATGATGGCCTAGTAATCAACTCTTTGACAATAATTACCTGTCGCATTGGAGCTAAAGTGAAGTTAAAAACTAACTAAATTTAAATCCTTTTCTAAATCTTTCCATTAAAATAACCACCTAATACCAATCTACATCATATTATCGTGTATTAGTACACCCAGCGCGAACAGAAGTTTAATCATCCAAACTTTGAACAAATTTATTTGGAATTGTTTAAACATGGTGACGGAATTCCGAACGTTTTTGTTGTTTGCATTTTGCACTTGCTCGCTCATAATAAACGTAATAAAAGAGCGGATGTTACGTATCGACGGTAACACCTGATTATTGCAAGTATGCAAACAGATTAATAACTTCTCTAATATTGCGGTGCGAAGTTAAACGCATTAAGCCTTGAAACGGGATTGTAAAACGTCATGCAATGTTTGAATAAGAAACGGTTGACGATATTAGCTGATCTACCATAAAAATGCCATGGTAATATTAGATACGGCGGTGTTAGAGCTATTTAGTCCGAATATAGGTGATCATGTGCAACTTAGCAAGATTTAATCTACCAAACATTACTATAAGAGTTACAGGACAACATATAACTATGGAAAAAATTAGTATTCAATAAACAATCTAAACACCATAGGAAAAAACATCATATAAGTCTTGTTATAATTAAAAAAATCTACACACTGTAAAAGTTGTAGAAAAATAAAATAAAACTAAGGAAATCTAGTATTTATTTATTAAACAATTCTACACATTCTGCAAACTTCAAGATACATATTTTAACCAACCCGGTCGTATTTGCAGGTAAACGAATACAAGTCGACAACTTAAACGATGAGCAACTGTGGCAGAGTGGTTACCTCAACGCAACCACAGCTAAAGGATTGTTTCACGCCATGTTCTACTATAACTGCGTGGAACTGGAGGTAACGACGTGTTTGTAGGATTGCCTGTTTAATACGAGTGAATGGGAAAACGCACGGCGATCGTCAGATCACCTCGCACCCACTGTCGGGTTAACGGGACTATTGCAATGTGTTGTGTATGATTAAGATGTTTTTTTTTACAATTTTAGTATAACCCAATAGTCTACTAGGTTTAAGCAACATTATATGGATGGGTTTGGTGTTGCTTTCAAACTGGGTAAATATATGTTTAATATTCTTAACACCTTGTTCACCTGTTAAGTGGGAAACATGGACACGTTATAACATGGGGAAAACACATGAAAATTCATCAGATTTCCTTGTGCTCACAGTCTGGTTACCAGCGATATTATAGTGTGTTAAATACATTGGAGAGTTGATACAGATTGTGTCCGCGCAAACGATATATTGTACATGTTGTACTAATGAATACATCGCTGGTTAAGAAAACTACATCGTAGAACAATGTATTAGATTATACTGGTTTGGAACAATAAAGACTTTAGTTGGTTTTGCCTTTTAAGCAGACACTGCAACTTTTCAAATCTGTTTTAACACAAATCAATGTTCTATTTATGACTCCCACTTTAAAGAAAGTCTGGTTTTCGTACAAATGAACATTTAAGAAGTGACTTTCGAAAATAAACACTGGGTCTACAACACAAAATTTTAAACCAGAACTCATCCAGCTTTAATTTTATAAATTTGGATTTTTATTGATGGTAAATACTGTGTAAAACTAAGATGGTTACCAATCCACAGGTTGTAATTACATTTATACAAATAAATGAGTATCATGTGGGATGTAGACATCCCAGCAATCCACTGCCACCATAATACGTTGTTGGTGGTAACAGTGGATTGCTGGAATGTGTATATCTTGTAGGGAAGTTTGAATTGATAAAGAATTCACCCGTTTTCGCTAAAGTTTTACCCCAATTCTCGTTCGGAAAGGTAACCCCAATTAAATAGGTATGTCACCATCACCATTGAATAGGTAACCCTCCCTTTGAATAGGTAAACAACTAAAGTTCCACCCAATGCTGATGTTTAACCCCAACCCCCCAGATAACCAGTATGGAGGAACATCATGAATTGAAAGTCGAACAATTCACATTCGCGAGGGACAGCGCAACTGGACAGGAATTCGTCGAGTTTAAAAGAACCGATCAGAGGTGGGACAATTAGACTGGGAGTTAAAATTATACCCTTAACACATCTAGCAGCAGCTCGACTGTGACTTGTGAGCATGAGGTGTCTTACGATATTCGTGGATAAAACCTGGCTTCTCAATTCATAAATTCACAGACTGTCTCGGAATACTTTGGGTGATTGAGAAATGCAAAATAGAAAACACCTCGCACATTTAATATTAACCACATAATTTGGTGGAAATATGTTTAAATTCTTTTTATCATTAAACAGGCAAATTATTTGCGTGGTGAATAATATTGTTTATCCGAAAATGCTAAATGTATATGACATAAGAATAGAAAAACACAGTTTACCACTAAAGAACTACACTTTAACAAGTGGATATTGTTCAAACTCTACTTTAATTATGTACCTAACATAACAAACCATGAGCCCAATGTGCCCAATGAGCCCAATGAGCCCAATGAGCCGAACAAACCCAACACACCCCCACAGATACTACAACATGTCGAACAACAAGAAGATGAGAATATACGCCGGGAAGGACGACCCCAAGTGTCTCGTTAGACTATACAAAACATACCTCGATCTAGTGCCATCTAGTGGCCCATTCTACCGACGACCACTACAAACTAGTAAGATTTCTATGGATTTAAAAGAGTAAGATTTCTATGGATTCAAACTAGTAAGATTTCTATGAATTTAAACTTGTAAGATTTCTATGAATTTAAACTTGTAAGATTTCTATGAATTTAAACTTGTAAGAAAGATTTCTATAGATCCAAGATAGGCAAAACAAAATGTATCTGAGAAATGTTAATGTAAATAATGATTAATTTTGATAAAAATAGCATTTTCTATTCATTTTTTTCTAACTCTGCGTTTTAACCTTACTCCATTAATCATACTGCTCTATAATGGAACTTAACCCTTTGACGACGACGGAACTTTTGCGGTTTTTGGCACTTTTGAGTAAGGTTGCTTTAACCTTGTTTGCTGCGAATACTGTTGGACTTAGGAAAAAACAATCTATTACAAAGTTGTCCAGTAGATAATTTTCTACAAATTGGTATTTTTATTTTTTGATGACGTTGTAGTATTTGTAATGACGTCATAATTAGTAATTTATACTCTAATTACTCGTTACTGGTAGCTTGTAGAAGATAGTAATGTATTACAAAAGTGTTCAAAATGAAATTTCCTACAAAGTTACGTCTTTTATTTTTTGATGACGTCAACTAAGCGTGATGACGTCACATAAAACTGACAAATATGGCATTTCATCACCACAATCACTGTCGGCCCCGATCATGCTGGCAGGCTAATCGGCTGTAATCTATTCCGAAGTTGCCATATTTCTTCCGAATATCAAATAATAATTGAAAAACAAAGTAAACAAAGGCGAAAAAATGAATAAATATCAACAGTAATTAGAAAAAAACCATGTACACATATGTTTACATATATCGTTGAAAAATCGAAAATGACTGTAAAACTCGAAAACAAAGATGGCTACTGCTAGTTTTATTCTCACAGCAACTGGTGTAACAATTTTAACTCCCCAGAACCCAAAAAAGCGATATTTTACCTAAAAGGTAAACTAGATACAAAAATTTTGAAGAAAAATGTTTGGAGCAATATTACTCAACATTTTTAAATGGAAGGATTGTGTTTTTATGCGTTATTTCGAAAGATCTATTCAAATGCTTTCCAAAAATATCAAAACTAGGGAAAATCCCCCAAGAAACGACTGAATTGTGCATTTTTTTTCGGGGACACATCTGGGTTACAAATATGTAACCGTCGTCGTCTAAGGGTTAATCCAATTTTATAAAAAAAAACCGCATTGATTTTCAGCTGAAAATTCGATCCCGAGATTTAGTTTCAACCCGGTTGGTATCAACAAGCTCCGGGAGACTTTCAAGCAACTATTCTCGTCCGACCGACCAGCTAGTTTGCGGAAATCAGGGAAAGCCACGACTGTTCCACAACCACCGTCAGGTAACGGTATGTAACTCGACTTTAAATTAAGTTAGCTTATTTTTGAGGGGGTAAGTGTAGTAATTAGTTAAAGGGGTAATATAGAATTACACAGAGAATCTCATAAGCACTGTTTCTCTCACTCTATACAGGTATTACAGTGTAACCACAACTTTAAACTCTTTGTTGGATAGGGTGATCATTTTATCTCTTGTTAGTAGACTTTGAAAGTTGTTTTGGTAGAGATATATATTAGAAAGGGGTATTTGTTTGTTTGTTAGAAATAAAAAAATTAGAAAGAGGTAGGTTAAAGGGATGTAAATGTATAAAAATGTGGATATCACCTCGTATTTCACCTAATATCCAACTATTCTGCATGTTCTGTCAAGTTCCATAACATTCAAACTCGTCATTTTAAACCACCACTTGATGGTGCATTAAACGATTTTTAATGCGGCAATTAGAATTGAGTTAATCATTGCATCGTAACTCCTCATTACCGGTTTGACATTCCAGATCGCGACGCGTCGTCCCCTCCCTGTGACGTAACAAGCCCCGCGTCGAACAAAGAGCCCAATCCGTCACAAGCCCTCTATGACGCAATAACTGAGAAGTTAATGAACTCTGGTCATATTAAGTGGCGCGGAAGGGAAGCGTCACGTGACTCGCAGCCCGTGTCGCCTGCAAACGACGTCACTACCGGTGCCGAGCCCGCCGACGGCTCCCCCCTCAGCGCGAATGACGTCATGGAACGTATCCGACGCAGCTGGCACAACGCGCGACGCACCAGCGAAGACGACGAATCCGTCAGCGCTTCCGACGACGTCACGAATGACGTAGAAGGCGATGACGTCATCAAAATCACGGTACCGAGCGCGGTGAGAGTGCTGGTGGTCGAACGCGGCGGGAAACGAATGAGATTCGAATTGAACTAGAAATGACGTCATATCCGCCCCATTCCATATTTTGTTCGAGTCAGTTCAAAGAGTGTTACCATCATCGTGTTATTTTCTAATTCTAAACAATACATGAAGCGTTATAGCGGTCGTGGCGTGCGTCAGGCCGGATGTGAGCGCAAGATCGAAAATTCCCGAACCACTCGCGCATGAGAAGTCGGTTCCAGACTTTCTATTCATTCTCGATGATTTCCGAATGTATCGCCTCGTATGAGAATGCGTGGATGCATGGGCGAGATAGGAGTAAGTGGAAGGTATTAAGGTATAAGTGTCATCAGGAGTTGATAAGACAGCTATAGGGCCAAGGAGAAACTGCATAATGCAATAAAGATTAGGGCGATATAGTTATGACTTGGGTTTAGAATTAGGGTGATTTCTAGGGGTGAGAGTTTGGGACAGGGTTAGAAGTAGTGTCTAAAGTATAAGTGAGCAGTTTCCTTCTGACCCTTCTTGCCCAAAGGGGACGCGGCTTAACGTTCCCCGAATACCAGAGTGCAGAGTTCGTTGCAAAATATAGGATACAATCGCGACCATTGCAGCTCGATGACCAGTGTCACACAATACACGGTGGTGTGGTATGCGGGGTCGTGGTACCATGCACGTGTATAGAGGGCAATACAACAATCCTTTTAACATAACAAATCCGCGATAGTATTAAACAGTGCGTCGTAAACTACTGCACTTGCACTAAACTGATGAGGGCGGTATGGATCGGTTATATATACAACCGTGCAGCAACATAATACCAACTAGATTCTTCACTTTATGTCGTTTCCTACATCTGTGGTTCTTATTTGTCCATTTATTTACAAACGTCATATCCGGAGTAAGAAGTTGCCGGTGTTAAAAATGATTTTTTCCGAAATTAGTTTCGAAGCCCTGTTGGGCTAGTTCCGAAGACCGTTTTTGTATAAATTTCGGTATATGTGACCGTCGGTTTACCCATTCGCCCACAAATCAAACAAATATCAAGTTTTGTCACGGCTATTGGTGATTTACAAGGGTATACTTACCGCACACGTCAGAATAATAATGGCAAATATAAAAACGCTCGGTAATATTCATTCTCATATATTACCAACCGGTTGACTTAAGACTAAATTTTTGACTAAATTTTCCAATGAAATGTGCGACCAACACTATAAAATCAATCATTTGCATAAACCAGAATACGTGCGGCAACTATAGTCTGAGATTACTCACAGGAGTTTTTGGGTTTCGACTGCTGTTATTTATGGACAGACATAGTTCAGAATCGAATTCGAATTCTGGCCAAATTCGAAACTTCTAGATTCTATTTTGCACAACGCTACTCTAACGTAATTTCACGGGTTATGACGTCATAGAAGTTGTGCAATGATTAAATCGCGAACTGAAAGTGTGAGCGCGAGATGTATACAAGACACGAACGAGTAATAGATGTTAGAACATAATAAGTTAAGAGGAATGTTCCTACAAATGATCAAATAGGTTAAGGTATGTCAGGCTTGTAGTGCTGGATTTGAAAAAGGACAAAATACCAGAAACTGTGTAGAATTGACTTTAGTAGCATCAATTGCTCTGCTGTGTTTTTCAACGAACAATATTATTAAACTAAAAAGAAAAAGGAACGGTAAAAATGTTACACTTTTAAGTGGGGTTCACGATAACCTGTTTCAACGTCAGCTTTTAACGTTTTGTAAGATAAGATATTGTAACCAAAATATTAAGTTGGATAAACCAGTCACAGGTAAATACCATAAAATGTTAAAAAATATTATTAAAATACAGGTAAATACCATAATGATATCATGTTCCACTTTTAAGTGGGGGTTGCGACAAGTTGTGGTCAGCTATCAACGTTGTGTAAGATAAGATATTGTAACAAAGATAAACCAGTCACATATAAATACCACACGAGGGCGTAAGTGTATTAACTTGAGGTGAACAATCTTAACAAACGAATAGATGATTAATCATGAAACCAGGACATAACGGTAAAAACCATATGGTGAATAGGACTTAAAAGTTTACCGGTACATTTTGGTCTTTTCGTTTCCACGACGAAAACACGCAACAGGATATTCTATAAAATTGGAAATTGCAAAAAGACGGCAAAACGACAGTCACGCCTAGAATCCAATCAATTAATATAGTGTATATTGTCCAGGGGTCGGCAACCTGCGACTCTTTCATCCTTCTGATGCGGCTCTTATTAGTTGTATTGCTACTGTAGCAAACGCTTAATAAGTTTAATACCCATGCATAAGTGAAACAAACCGAAGCGTCCTTATCTCACACAGTGTTGTTTTCTTTTATTGCAAAATAATATTAGTTTTCCAATGATTTTAATTTTGTGGCATATCGGTTAAAATGTATCTTTAAGGGCAAAAGGTTGCAAACCCTTGTATAGCCAGACGTAGACGGTTGTGGATAAACTTTAGCCCTACAACAGATCAATGAGATTATTTGTATTTAAAGACAAAAAATGGACAATAAGTACCAAAGTAATAATGAGTGTAAAAACTTTTGTTCACTTGCTTAACATCTCTATTTGCTTGGTTGTTTTAAAACCTATTTGGTTGTTTTAAATCAAATATTTGAATATGAGGTAATGTGCTGATTGGTCGTTCGTTCGTTTTCTCGATTATTTATTGGACATAAATTGCAAAATTCACATCTTCTGTCAAATTTGCGGCCAATTAAGCGACTCTAGATGAAGCGATAGTGGGTGAACGTAACAATTGCCAAACACGTCATAATACATGTGCAAGCACGTCATAATAGTCGTCGTCGGTTTCCTAACTGCTGAAGTTGACGCTTTTGCAACAACGACGCTGTTGATTCAACAGCTCACGCGTGATCAACCGAATTGCATAACTAGAACATGGTAGTGCAGATATAGACGAACATACTTTATCTTAATGATTTATATTAAATATATGTAAATAAGAAGAAACTGCCAATCTGCATGATTGTCGCAAGTTACTGGAGGATTGAGGCTATGGATTCCCACCCACCATGATATAGATGACTAAACCAACCAACTCGACTGTGGGCATGAGTTATCCGACAATAACCGTTAATAAATCCTTCAACATGGATTCCCACCAATCAGGATATAATTAATAAGCCGAAAATAAATCCAATATCACCTAAACCCACAGATTTCAAGTAGATAAGGCGGAATAATGAATATGCTAGGCGCTGTGGTGTTGGTGTGTGTGCTGAGTTGCGTTCGAGCGAACCTATGCCCCGATATCACTGGGTGCAGGTAGGCTATATATATGTAACACTTCACTTATTGAAGAAAAGCCGTAAAAATCGAGATGCAAAAGTTATTACAATGTGTGGTTAGTTCATAACATGTCAATACATAAGATCGATAATACTGGAATTACGCTTTGCACATTTTTGAAATATGATGTTTTGTGCATTGCAACTTTGCTGACTCGACTGCGAGCATAAGGTTTAAACGAAACATGGGAAACTTCCAACATTACAAATTCAACAACCAACGATAAAATTACGAATCCGTTCGGCCGTGCACAAGAAAAGTTGTTTTCTAACCAATCTTAAAGTATTTATTAGTGCAACTGTTAGTTAAAAAATGGCACTTCAAAACGAATTCATATAAAGGACATTTTAGAGAAAAAGCTGTTTGCTTGGACCAGTTCCCTAGATTCCTGAAAACGAGTATATTTAAGTCGGACGTTTGTTACTTAACAGCAACCTCGCGAGTCAGCTAAAATCCAACCGAGTGGCTGACCCATGCGCGTGTGTGTGGATTTAAGCTAAGTGACTTGACCGGTTCGTTGGATTCAACAGAAGATACTTAAAACTACTAGTTCTCCTCAGACCGTAAACGCACAATCCAACTTATGAGAAACAACCCAACAGTTGGTTGATTCGCTAGTGCTTGCACACAGTGTAAAGAATATTAAATGCATAAACGGGGAACCCCCTGTATCACAAGTATAACGATTGCAGGTGTACAATGGCAACAAGAAGCTCGAAACCGCCATACGGGATTCGCGCGAGGTGTTCCAAGAACCGACAACTTCGTTTGCAATCTCTACCATTGGCCAACGTGACGTATTTACAACTGAAAAGTAGGTTCTATGTGCAGTTCAACCGTTTGTTCGTTCTATTTGGGTATTCGTGTTATCTCTGTAACTGGAAAAACACTATTGTCATACCTCGTGTATACGTAAGAGAGCAGGCAATTAGTTAAAAGCTATTGCAGTGTGTTGTATATGATTAAGAGCCAACAACCTTTCGCTGCTCTAACTATGTCTATGTTAACCGATGTAACTTTTAGTTGTGACTTTATTTTTCATCGCATCCTGTTCTTCCTTTATATTTTGCTACATTTTAAGTGTGTGTTCATTAAATTATTGTTTTATGCTCATCTAAACTTGCAACACATACCCCATACAACACATTAACATATCAACAGGCTGTGAGTTATCAAAGCAATCAGGAATGGAACATTTGCAAAACGCAACACAACTGGTTGTTCTTAAACTGCTTTATCCTCCAGTGGAGGTTTTCAACTGGGACTGGTTGCCGGGTGAGTAGGGGTGTTTGGTTGTGTTGTAGGTAATTGGGATTCTTTGCTTGAAATGTTGAAGGGGAAATTGCAATGGTTTACCTACGGTGATAACCTTATGCCAACTGTCGGATTACTGCGGCTATTACAGTGTGCTGTGCATGATTGAGGGGTTTCTTCATTTTAGTAGAACCAATCATTTCACTGGGTCCAGATGATATCAACTAAGTGCTTTGCCCAAAGACATCACCGATTACTAAGCGAGTTTAGAATCTGCAACCCTTCAGCTAAAAGACAACACACTAACCAAGCTATTCGACCGAAGAAATGATAGATCTGATAGTTTCCTGGTTTTGCTTTATAACGAGTCCTCAACCGAAGCACTGAGAACAGAAAGCTTGATTTCTCGAAGATGTTGATTTTACAATCACTACAGCTGGGGTTAAGGGTTAAACAGAGTAATTATTTGGGAGTGTTTAATGGGAACTCCCACCCCACGTGGGGTTAAAATGACCATCGTTTTGATGGTAACACCCATTTCTTACACAGCATCTTGTAATTCGGTGACGGTAACTGGGAGAAACGGTGAGTTCCATCTGACCAGCGACCAACCAGCAAGCAATGGTTCATGCATCATCAACCCTTTCATCAATGTCACCAAACTCTATCTCTACAACCTCAACTACATGGATATCCCACAGTGTATTCCGCACACAGTAAAGACATTGGCGCTGAAGACCGCTCCATTGATCAACCTCACCGGAGCAGCCACCATAGGGCATGTGGTGCGCTGGCCGGATAGTTTGGAACTCCTGCAGATCAAAGAAGCACAAATGGGCGAGCCAGGAGAGCATGTATTCAAACACCTGCCAAAGACACTGAGGGTTTTCCAAGTCTCATCATGTGTAGTTCCATGGCAGAATATTTCAATCACGATGCCCAGTTCCATTCAGAGTGCAGTGATTATCAACTGTGGTGTGAAATACACAGGTCCAAATACGTTTCAGAACCTTCCGAGATTAAAATGGTTGAATCTGAGTGGGAACAAATTCACTGACGTACCTCAAGGACTTCCCCGCAGAGTGCAGCGACTTTATTTGCATAATAACAAATTGAAGAGAGTTGGTGACACTGTGTGGACGGGGTTGGAGAACTTGACAATTCTTGACTTGACCAAAAACAAACTTCTTTCAATTCCACGGAACCTGCCAAGAAGCTTGGAGACGTTGCAGTTGAGAGACAACCTGATCTCGTACTGCGATCGAACTACGTTGGAACATCTGCAGAACCTTAAGAACCTGGATCTGGCGTATAACAGGTAAAAGTGGGAAGGCTCTATATCATTGTGATATCATGGAAGATTCTTCGGGCAGTGTAGAAACAGACTTAATGGTCTACATTCCTGGTCTCAGTGTGTCACCATGCACTTGTCCAAGTGGAAATGCGTGATAATGTGGCATGATATTAATATCAGCTGTTATTGTTTCTGAAACAAAACGAAGTCTATACAAATTGGTATCAACAGATAATAAACATATAAGAAAGCAATTTGGGGGGTCCAGTCCATGTAAAGTTTCTTTCAATCCCAGTGCACATGCTCAGTTGTGTTGTAGGGGTCCAGTGATGCCAGGTGCACAAAATGCCAGTGATGCCAGGTACACCAAATTTGCCAACAAACAAGTCTTAAGTGAACCCAGCAAATGGTAAAATGGTATTAATTCTGCTGGTGGATCCATCAGTTCCAACCATTAGTTGTGACCAATGTTACTACAATGTGTTGTACGAGATGTCTGTGAATCTACTGTTCAATTAAATGCCCTAGTTTAATGCTTTTCCCATGTACCCAAGACAGTGCAGGATTAAAGGGTTATTAAATTCGACTTATTCAAGGATCGAACATATAAGGTTAGGAGATGTTGTTTTATAAAATGGTTAAAAAACATTATTAGTTATTGCAAAGAAAAAAGACAAACATGGCAACATGTCTGCCATTAGAGCACATTAATGGAAAATTGGGTAATTTAGAACAAAGCCCCACCACACCCCACAGGTTACTGAACATGCCCCAGGGACTTCCCCCTCACTCCATGGAGTCCCTCAAACTGAACAACAACGAGATCGGGCTGGTCCGGTCACCCCAGGATTACACGTATTGCGCCAACTGCACGTACATCAACCTTGAGAATAACCCATGGGTTTGCAACCAGAACATGATCAACATGCTGCTGTGGCTCGATCAGTTGAAATATATCAACAGACTCGTGATTAGTGGATTCTGTGCATCAATACAAACAGGTCAAGGAAACAAACTTTCTGGATGATTTTCAATGAGAAGTTTTCTTATCTTTGTTCTTTTTTCATTAAATTTTTTTTATCAACATTTTCTTATTTTTGTTTTTTTCTTTATAATTTTCATTTTATATTTGTTTTTTTTATAAGTTTTCTTAGTTTTGTTTTCTTTCTTGCTAAAGTTGATGTCATAAGACATTTGATGCATGGAAGATATTTAAAAATATGTATCCTTAACAAGTATAGCAGAATTTATCAAAACATTGGAAGAATACCCTCAAAATATTGACTAAATAAGTTGAAATCATCTTATTATTATTGTTAAAATATTGTCTTGATAAGTTGACAAATCATCTCATTGCTCCACAGACCTCGGTCGGATCGAGGTGACGAAAATACTCCGATACATGTCGTACATGACAAGCACTTTCCCGCTCTGCACATACGACGTGCAGACCCTCAACTGCAGCTATGCGGGTCTGCTGGGACTTCCCCTCCCTTCACCCCTCGGCTTGCTGAGCGTGAAGGTGCAGCACAACCCCAATCTGACGTCGGTTCCAGACGATATTTTTAAACAACAGAATAAACTACGAGTGTAAGTAACAGACTGTAAGTAACAACAGACTGGATGTCTAAGAGATGTTGTACTCTTTGGACTAGTTTTCGCCCAAATAGACTGAGGTAGGTAATATTTCATCAAAACATACAGCAGTTTAATTTATATATAAACCAAACTTTAAGAGCCGATATCTTGGCCGCATGGTATGGTATCCACTACCCACTACACGATACACATACCGAAATACTTTGTAACCAAAAACTGCAAATCTAGTATTCGAACACAAGAATAACCAAAGCAATCTTTTTTAAATCGAGATATACATTTCTCAAGAATGAGTGGAATTTATGTAACAAATTACTGCCATGTTAGCAGAACACTGCATGAAAATACACATTCTAAAACACAGGGTAATCTAAAATTGTATATCCAGTATCGAACACAAAAATCATTTTACCGGAATAGTTGAATTTACAGAACAAAATAGTTCAAATTAATGTAAGTTTACCGGAACACTGGACCACAACTATAACTTGATGTTAACCACACATCTACAGATTGAGCATGGACTACAACGGACTCACACACTTCCCTCGAGGCCTACCTTCCTCCCTCGAACACATCTACTTATCCAACAACCAGATATCCGCGATCACCAGCGCAGATCAACCAACCCTGGACACCCTCGTCAACTTGAAACAACTCTATCTCTCAGGCAACCAGATCGGCACGATGTACGACTATCAACTACAAGCAATGACATCGATAAAGTGGCTCGATCTCTCTAACAACCCAATCGTGAGTTTTGTGATACAAGTTACCTTGATGTGGCGTTTAACAGGCTTCATGGCCATGGGAACCATATTGTGGACCCATCCCTACTAATGTAATATATCATGGCCTACATTCCTGGTCCCGGTGCTATCATGGACCCTCCCATACTAATGTATAATGTTATCATAGCAATATGGCCTACATTACTGGTCCCAGTGTTATCTTGGCCCCTTCCATACTAATGTAATGTACCATGGCCTACATTCTTGGTCAAATGTGTAATGGTAAACACCCCCTACCAATGTAATATAAGTGGAAATGCGTGTTATTTCTGTGGTGTTAAATGATAGCACTTTGTGGTTTATGGCAAAAGCTGAAAATGAATGATAAATGTAATTATCGAAACGCCTGATAACTTGGATAAATTCAAACTTTTCTATGAAACAACTAAACCCTTCAACAACCCCAACATAGGTATGTGATTGCTCCATTCAATCTCTATCAATGTGGTACTTAAGTATGGAGAAACGCCACAGATACATCGGCTTGCAGAGGTATCTCACTCCACTGTGTCATGAACCACCCGAACAAAAGGACCAGATGATCACTGTCATTATTGGGGCTTTCTAGTAAGTAGGGTCGTTTATCATATATACTGGTAGAATTAATGTAAATGTACATCATCAAGTCACACAATGAATCTTGTACTTATGTTTAGTTTCAAGTTAAAATTTGTTTCATGCTGAATTAAATCTTAATATTTATTGTTTTAAACACAATTCCACATCCACACACCCCCTCACATACCAATTATTTCCACATTCACACCCTGTAATGTATCATGTCCGGCCGGTTGGTCTAGCGGTTAAGTGCGCAACCTTTCACTCGAAAGGTTGCAGGTGCAAAAACGGTCGCTAGCTAGTGAATTGTGTCCTTGGGCTAGGCACTTTATTGACATTATCTGAACTTAGCAGATTAATGGGTTGTACCGAATTGAAGGAACGTATCTATAACCCGATGGTGGGTGTAAGGCGATCTGACGATTACACAAGTGTTAACCTGCTTGGTTTTCTCATTCACGGGGATAAACATGAATATCCTATCATATCCCTCTCATTCACATTTACACCGTCTCATATCCCCCCAGCTACCTGTACAACTGCATCCCAACATCATGCATCAACCACCTGGGCTACCTCGACTGTTCAAGGGAAAGGCAAATGGTAAGAACCTGTGAAACTGTGTTCCAACATATTGGACTATTAGTCCAAAGGTTGCGGCATTGAAATCCACTGCCTGCTAATCGGTCTTTTACTTAATCGACCACTTTTACAAAACTTTATTTGTCTTTTTAACTTAACTGATCTTTCTAACTTGATTAGTCTTTTAAAATTAATTAGGAAAAAAAATTATCATTTCTCCTAGAAAGAAGCAGGAAAAGGTGAATAATAAATTAGTTTTGAATAAGTTATTCTAATAATTGGAATTAAAGAAGGGTTGTGAATATCACACAGAATAAATGGGATATTCCCCTGATTCACACCCGATACACCCACAGTTGAACAACAACACGCAACTCGACGTACTACCAACCATCCCCCCCAACACCTACTGGTTGACCCTTGACCTTAGCGACCTCAACCTGATGAGTGATGATGTTAAACTGACCCATCTGACCAGACTGACCGCTCTTAATTTAACAGGTAAGTCAGATGTTCTAAAACTTGGGACAGAAACAAACAAATTTAACCCGGTAATTGTATGTCGGCATTTAAGCTAAACAAATATACCGTTCAAATTAAGAGTGTGCACCATCTTTATTTTAAAATCCGATTTATCCTTTTATTTTTGGTTATAATGTTAAATGAAACAAGGATTCGTGTTATGACAAAGTCAAAATTACATCATACAGCATACACATAATGACGTAATAGAATAAGTTGTCAGATAACAATCAACATAGGTGTGTAGACACAACACACTACGGTGAATAACAAACTTGTACAAATTGCCAGGAAACCAGCTTACCACAATCCCACTCAATGGCCTTCCAAGCAGTATCGTGGAACTTAATTTATCCGGCAACAAAATATCGGAATTACCGCAAACCACTCTCATCATACACCACCTGCCAAACCTCAAGAAACTAGATTTACGGAACAATTCATTTCAGTAAGTTGCTTAATTTTTCTTATTTCAATATTTATTGATAATTTTTTATTGAAATGGAGCTCAAATGCTAGATTTAACAATAATCTTAACTCACTAAACTCTTTTTTAGAAAATTAGTTTGATTTGAGTCAATTTGTTAGTTTGGCCAATTTAGTTTATATTCTACATATTTAAACCCGATATTTTCTCTGATTGTCCTATTTTTAACCAAGTTTTGCTGCATATAGGTTTCTGTCTATGATACAGAAGCTTGAATAAAGATAAGCTTAACAAAACTCCTATCAACCCCCAGAAACATTGAATCGAAAAACGTTGGTTTGTTCCTGGCTGTGAGCAGTGTGCTCCTGCAGGGGAATCCCCTACAGTGCGACTGCAAGCTGCGTCCGCTGATCACTTGGATTCAAACAAACGAGAAAAACCACCGGGACCTTTCCACACACGACTTGAAGGTAAAACATGGTCAACTAAGCATTAGAAAAACTTTGGGAATTTTTTCACCTGTCATACCCAACCAATATGACAAATCAACAGGATTAGAGAGCACTCAACCAATTTGGGGTAGACCACGCTTTGCACATATTCCATGTAAAACTCAATTTTTTCCATTTAACAGTGTAAAGGTGTAAGGGGTGAATTAGTGTGCCATTATCGTAATACATGCATTTTAGTACAAGGGTTTTTATGTGTGGGTCTTTATTATTTTAATTCGGGTACCAGGTGTGTCATTTTTAAGAAAAGTGTAAAATTTACACCCCTGGTACCCTGGATTTTTACACAAACTACTGTTCATTCAGCCATCTTTTTCTGTTCTTGTGACGTGATCAACTTCATTTTTCGCCATTTAATACTGGGGTGAAAATGAATAAAATAAAAAACTAACTTCTAACTAAACCACCCCCCACAGAACTTAACATGCAGTGGACCCGCAGCACTGGTGGGTGAATCCTTCATCAGCTTATCGGAAGCAATATATTGCCCCACCACTAATGTGGGGCTCATTGTGGGGGTCGTATGTGGGGTGACGGCGCTCATACTTATTGTGGTTATCCTTGTGAATATTTATCTCCATAAGGTGAGTCATTGGGAGAAATGGAAATAGCGAGATTTTTTGGAGAACAACTTAGTTATGTAATTATCAAGTAATTTTTTTGTGACTTTAAGAAAATTAATTAATATAATATCACTCATTTGAGTGGGAATATAGTTTTGGCGGATATACCCGGAAACCACTAAAGTTGCTGATTCCGTTTTTTTGAAATTGCCTCCGGTTTACCACAAGAATTCAACTTTGTTGTCAAATCACGGAAAAAAGAACCTATCAAAGTTGCTGACAGCGTTTTCTTTTTTAATTAAAAATTGTCGAATTTCCGCAAGAATCGAACTACATTGTCACATTCCCGCTGAACTTTCCAGAAACGCAAGAAGCAGGAACGGCAGGACATTGTGAGGGGGTTCAAGGATTTGCTTGAGATGGAAGCGATGAATGAACTGGACCCAGAGACCGGGGTTGGGGCTAATATGGCCGAACCCACGTACGACGCGTTCGTTTCGTATTCGAGCGACCTCAACGACTGCGGCTTCGTTTATAAAATGTTGGAGGTAAATTTGGCTCTTTGGAAGAGTTTGTATGATGGGAAACAGTACATTTGTACAAATCATCGCAATAAACTTGTAGAATGATGTGTTCTACCAAATCGAAGGAATGTCTGAGATCATACACAGTATATACTGTAATAGCTATGGTAACCAGAGAGAGGTAATTGTTCGCAATATGATCTGACGATTGTCCATGTGGTAACGCCCCTAGTTTACCCATTCACGGGAATAAGCATAAATATCCCTATAACACGCTACTAAATGTTGACCTCCCCCCCACAGGAATTGGAAGAGAAACGCGGTCGGAAGATTTGTTTCCACGAGCGAGACTTCATCCCAGGACGCAGCATCGCTGACAACATCGTGGAATGTATCAGTTCATCGCGTCGTGTTATGCTCGTCGTGTCACGCAAGTACGCAAGCAGTGCGTGGTGTCAGTACGAGGTGCAGATGGCGCTCACACAACTACATGAGAAGCGCAGAGGAAGACTGCTCGTACCGATTCTACTCGAGGTGCGTTTATATGAGGTTGGGTGGCGATACATAGCTAATATCATATTGGGTGGCGATACCCGGCTAAGTTTATATGGTTCGGGTGTATGATGTGCAGATACACAGCTCATATCAACTCACAGTTGGGTTATCATAGCACAGGTTACTTAGCAAGTGGCTGGTTTTAAATCATACAGTCCTTTGGTAAGCAACCCAATCACACTCTTAAGTTTCTGTATAAAGAAATAATTAATTCAAACTGCCAGCCAACAGATATGATAAGTTAGATAGGTGACATGATATACCTTAGATACAAGCCATGATATATATACCTTAGATACAAGCCATGATATATCCACAGGATCTGACAAAGGACAAGGAATACGCAGGGGGGGTTGCAACCATATTATCGGCGATCACCGGCATCTACGCACCACAACCCCACGACAGCAAGAAAACATGGAACACATTCTGGGACAAACTCGACAAGACGCTTGCAAGTAAAAACTGATTTGTAGGAACCGAAATGTACCAAGACATTCAACTGTATTTCGTGTATATTTCAATAATATGTGTGAGGTGTATTTATGTTGATATTGAAAGTTACAATATGTTCCATTTGTATTATATACTTGGAGGAAAATAATATATGAGTGTTTAGGAATGTAAGTACAAAATGTATGTTTCACCCGAATAATTGATGTGCAATATTTCTCAATTGTTTCAAAGAATCTATATTTTAAATAAGAACCACTGTGATCTATGGATAATAATTAACTGACAAGTATCATAAAATCTTAAGCAAGATAAAAAGAAATAATATGCGAATATATTGTTGAAACCAGAAGTTTTGTATTTGTCTTTTATCTAGATAACCATGCATATTGTGACATCATTAACATCATTGTTGAGTTTCAAGGTGTTTACAGTTTATGATGTTTGAATCGCATTGATTATTTTAAAAACATCAATTATTGACAACGACAACAAAAATAAAACCAGAACTCACAATTATAATCATAATTAGTCATCTGTTTTAATGTAGCCGCAATACAATTGACGCATATTCGAGTAACACAACATAAACTTTGTGCAAATACCAGAGATGTATGTGGTTTTAGAACCCTGACTACTTGAATTTGTTCTAACCACTGCAGATTCAAATTGATATTGAAATAAAAAGAAATCTTCGATATACATGACAATAATCATAAATTAGGATTAAAATAAATAAAACCTTTTCCAACCACTTCACTAAAAGAGTAACATACCGCAAACTGGCTTCTATAAAACATTATTTGGCTCAAACTGTAGGGTGGGATAAAATCTAACACTCATCAGAATGACAAAGAAAATGGTCTTAATCAACTTGCGATAAAAGATAAAAACAAAATTATTGAATAAATTTTGTGTTTCATTCATTTTGCCACAGCTGTCTCATTGTTAGTTTATGGTTATCGAACGAATTTAAATATTTGGTTAAACACTGATGGCAATCAAATCTGCCATATCATTAACACTTCCTACACTTGTTGTGTGTTCTTTATTTGTTCATTGTATGTGGTAGTGTAGGGGTATGCTGGCTTATTGAGTGGCCATTCGCGCAGTCAGGCTTGTCAGTAAGTATCCCAAACTTGGGTGATATAAAGGGGTTACAGTACAAACCACCACAATACGCTTGAGGTCGTTACTTAGCAAAAGAGAACCAACAATGAAAAAACACAAAGTTACATGCGATGCTAAATGTTTGCGTTGCCATTCTGGCAGGAATTGTTTACGTTTGATGTACTTACTAAACTGCCATATTTTATGAGGCAAAGCTCACCCTGTCAAACATTTCTCTAAAACTGAATGCTACAGTAGAAATAGGTCATTAATTAAATTATTAAAACATCTAAAGCTTTTGTAAAACTGAACTATCAAAGAAATACAAACAAATAAAGATAATTTAATACTTTTGATAAAAACCTTCATACCCACCACCTTTGCTACGAGAGGTGATGTTAAAACAATATTCCTACAGCACATGACATTCCGAAGATGTGAAAATTTGAAATCAGCGAGACACATAGTATCCGAAAAAGTGCCACAGAAAACAGTGGCGAACACAGAAATTTGGAAGTAGAAAAGCCTATCTCTTTCCGTTAACTCTCATTAACCTCCACCCTTTATCTAACACTATTCACCCCGATATGCTACAAACCCACCCTAACTCTACAACTACCCTCTAGAAATCACCCTCACCCCCTACAAACCCGTCCCAACCCCACAACCCCCCTACAACACCCTCTTCACACTTTTACCCACAAACCCCCACTTACCAGTCTCTTCCATGTTGGGGTCGTTGTGTAGTCTCCACCCTTCCAGTGTTGCCGCTCTCCATGGCTGTCCATGTGTTACACAGAAGTCTTCAGCCTGAGGAAAATATCGGTCAACACTGAACAGTAGTTGTATGGACAACTGTTATGAAGAATTTGAAGCCTGGTGGATGGTGGGGTGTTATACAATACATGGGTGACACACCACCCCAATGCACTCATACATTCCGTTTGAATCATTGAATACATCCACACAACGCTGCTAATGCCTTTCCAAACAAGCAATGAGCAGGATTAGGGGATTTTGGGGGTGTTAAATAAAGGCTTCTAAAGGGGTTGTGTGAAACAGATGGTTATGGGGGTTGGTGGGGATTCATGAAATGCAGGATTCGGGGCGAAAGGGTGTTTGAAATGGAGGGTTATGGGGTAAGGTTGGTGGGGGGGGTATGGGTG
>CH003334.1:20691-39474 GCA_000149265.1 Ciona savignyi | reverse complement strand
TCTTACCGTTTTGGCAAAATCTTAAACAAACTATTCTTCTATGTTCTATCCTAAATCTATGGTATCCGTCAGCTGACGACAGTAAATTACCCGGAGTCCAGAGGTAGGTTCACAGATTTGTTGGAAATTATACGATTTTTGTGTAATTTGCAAGCATGTCACTCCTGAAATAGACGTGGAAAACATAAACACTTGCATCAAGTATGCTTTGGCGTTGTTTGTTACCCTATGACGTGGTACGTCACAAACATCATACATATTGCGGGATCGTATCAATTTATTCGCGCACAATGCAACAAGCATTACAAAATGAATATCCTATCCTATTCCCCTCCTACGTCAATTTAGGATAGGATATTCATGTTTATCTCCGTGAATAGGAAAACCAAGGGGGTTAACACACCGGCTATCGTCAGAATACCTCGCGTCCATCGTCGGGTTACTGGAGCTATTTCAGTGTGTTGTGTATGATAGACACGTTACTTTAATTTGGTAGAACCCATTAATTTGATGGGTTAAAGCAAAGTCCGTTAAGTGCCTTGCCCCAGGACACAACCGAGTCTCTAGACCAGTTTTAATCCTACAACCTTTTGGATGAAAGGAGTCGCACTTAACCGCCAGACTATCCGGTTGGACCATTGCTTGAACGGCTGAACCGGATTTGCATAGGATTTTCAAACGCTTCCTTTGGAATCCATGGTACAATACACTTTAAAGCATCTCTTATAAATATTAGTTTTAATTTATTTTATGTCTAATATACTATATGTTTTAATTTTTGGTGTTTGAGTCTTTTTTTGGTGTTTGACACCCCTCACGTGTTTTATTACTCTTTGCGTAATTATCACCTTGTACTTTCCTTTGTATTTCCACTGTTTAAATCGTTAACATAGTTTCCAAAAAAAATCCCACAGTTAGTAAAACGTGCAGATGTGAAACTTCTTGCACGTAAACTTTTCGGACCTCGTATAATGCCCTATATATTCTGAAAAATGTGAATAGTAAAAAATATAACTCACATTAACCTAAGTAACTTGAGCCAGACTATATAACTCACATTTAGAATAAGTATAATAACCTGCATCACGAGTATTTGAAGACGGAAAATACAGTTTTTACTGAGCAAGGAATCAGATTTTAGATTTGAGAAAAGACATTAAAGCAACGAAGAAAATATTGGCTACTACAATAGTTATTCGGCTATCTGTGGAAAGTAGATTTTTCGCTGCGCAGCTCGCCAGATACCGAAAGTTGGCCAGGCGAACCAAGCTTAGCCAACACATCGGTTAGTAGAAATCGAAGGAAACGCGCGAGGTCACAACTTCAAGGGTTGGGATCGAATATATTGTTTAAATTGATCCTATATTTATAATATTTAACTTTATATTTGTCTTGTGATAAAAAGTAATTTTTGTAAAGGCTACTAACTGGACAAATTTACATTTTTTACATTGAGCCATGCTAGCTAGTTGCAGCTTGGTGAAAAATAATGTTTTTCGGAATGTTTATTATTTTGGCGGGTAATAGAATCTTTATCTTCCGCAAAGTTATTGCATTGATACCAGTCCGCATTTAGTTTTAAGAACATTTTTATAGTAAGAAATTCGTTTTAAATTACTGCAGTAGGAACGATTTCAAATTAATGTAAACGGAATGGCAGAAAAGGTAAGAAAGAAAGTGTTTTTATAAGTACTTTATTCCATTATCAACAAGTATATATTTTACGTTGACTTCTTTTGATAGAAAATAAATCCTGGAGCGACATTTTCAAGCGAAAAAGCGCCGATGCAAAAAAAAGAAACGAACAAACGGGTAAAACGAGATCAGAATGATCCCCATATTCGTCTTGTATGCGGAAATGAGCTAGCCCGTGAATCCAATTTCTATAAAGAACGGCACTGGGTACAAAAACACCCCACCGAGGCAGAAAAAGATTTCCACGCGCTGATTGTTCGTAAAGACCACGTGCGAGCCCGCGCTTTATTGAAGGCAAGGAAAGCAAGTGCAGTTACCACTATTGAACCTAATTGTGAGTCGGCATCTTCTTCCGCCGTAATAGTAACACCAGGTTCTATGGAGATTGCAGAAGAAACCCAAGCAACAACCACGGCACCAATGTCTCCTTCTTCCCAACATGACTCGGTAGAAATCGGAATAAATGAGGAGCAACTGATATCAATTGGGGAAACGACAGCTCTTAAAAAATATTTCATACTCAAATTTTCGTCAGGGGCTGAGGTAATAGCTCGTCTAAATAAAGACAAAATGTGGTCTGCCATGTATACAAACGCAGATGTCATAAATTCGCTTGGTCAAGAGATGTCCATCTGTATCGATATTGCGATGGCGGGCAGTGGATGCGAGGCAATAGTGGAGAGTTTTTATAGTTTAATAAAATCTCACCAAAAGAGTGCTCGCCAATCCAATGATGTATTAGTTCAGCGTGCAATTGTAGATTGGTGCATCCCACACCCCATAGCTTCCCCACAGACCATGGAAGCAATTGCACAGATTTACACTAAAGGTGATATGAAATGTGGCCTCCTGAAGCATCGACTACCTGTCTTTACAGACGAAAGAGGAAGAGCGTGTTCGCGATTTGGCGTAAGCAAAGTCATTAGCCGAATTAAATCCGAAGAGTTGCGATGCCCACATTTGGTGTGATCCGATGGTTGTAGTTCATTTTTGTTTGTTGTTGTGTGAAGAAGCAATTAAAAGTTTATGAAAATATTAAAATACTTGTCATTGTTTACTCTCTCGGTTACATCCTAGTATTGATATTAAAAAAAATAATTAGGCCGGGTAAGGGTTTAGTTACACAATTTAACTTACTTTTCCTACATAAACGGTAGTTATTGGGTACGATCTCTACACAAACATTTCTAGTTACGTTGATATATTAACGGGCAAACCATGACAAAAAGAAAAAGGCTGTCCTGTGGATACAAATGTCCGTTATGAGATATAATATGACTACATCCACGTGAAGAACAGCATATTTACTTAGATTTATTGGTATGACGTATATGTACCCTTTAAAATTAGAAATTACCCAAGTGTGCAAAAAAATCCGGGAAATAAAAACTCGAGTGTGCAGCTGCCGTACTTTCCATACTGGCATTAACCAACCAACTAAATCGTTTGGAAAAATTTAAAAAAGCATCATCAAACGCACCTTGTATTTCTTGGAGGAAGGTCCGTATAAGATCCGTCCCCAAAATCCATTTCGATTCTCTTTTAATCCTAACAAATTAACCTGCTATTGAAACAGAGGTAACGAAACTGAATTTCGTAAAATTTCAAAACGCCTCGACTTTTTCTTTATGTAGGGGAGTTCCCAAATTGGCGCGCTACCTTGTGCAATAGCAACTTAATCTACAACACTACAATGTTTGTGGCGATAATACTGTTTTTAGATCGTATATGTAATCGTGTTATGCATTTAAATACAGCGCTGTATTAGCTAACATATATTAAATTATAACTTAAAAGGTTGAAGACTATGGTAAATAAATAGTAGCTTAATATGGTGAAGCCTATGGTGTCGCTTTGTAAATCAACATTTCCTGTCAATATTGTTGCGGTCTTCGATCTTTAGAATTAAGTGATTAACAACTTTTTACATAAAAATGTATGAGAAAATGTATATATATGTAATGTTTGGGTAATTATTTGTCATTTTTTTAAATTAGGGGAACTGACGATTTCCCGTGTGTTAAACAATTATTTGTTTATTGTTCCAAGGCCAGGGGAATAAAAACAGTAGGTATAAACGATATAAAACAAAAAATTGTGGAAATATTTCAACATATACTGAATACAATACACTGTCTGACTGTGTTAGATTATTCGTTAGTGTTTCAGAAGACTGTAAGCAACCAAAGTAGACATGGGTTGTGTCCTTGGAAAATGCACGTAGTGGACATCACCTAAACCTAATGAATCAATAGGTTAAACTTAAACATGACCCCCACATATCTTATACAACACACTGACTGACGGTGGTAATCTGGCAATTACCTGTGTGATATGATAACGCTTCTTGTGTTTCAAAACATAACCATCCTATCCACTGCAATAACTCCAGTAATTTGACTGATAAGAAAATCAGATGATTCTTCTTCCAACCTCCCTCATGGTTTTCCATCCCCACATCATTATCTGATGTGAATATATATTCGAACATGTACAGATTTCGATTTATTTGTCTTTTATAAAATGAATGGGAAACTACATCGGGTTGAAATTGAACATAAATCATACTTTATTCAATTAACTAGTCGGAATAATGAATACGATGTGAGTTTTACCGACGGTACTACTTGCTGGTGGAGGGGAAGTATTACCGACGACGAAATACAGAAATGCATAACAGAACTGAACATGAAATACGAGGACTATATATTGCATATGAAGCATGCACTTTGTGGGGTGGGGAAATCTTCAGATTCTGATGTGTTCGAATACGTGCTGAAAACTACTGACGAATCCGTTTCACTCGAATGGAAGAAAGTAGACGGAGAGATTAAATATTGCATGGGGAGTATTAGTCTTCAGTGCATGGATTCCTCCAGTGCAATGCAGACCATATTGGGCGTTTGCAGCAGTTTGATGGACAAAATGTGCCAGGATAATGTGGAACTGCAGAGAAAGTGTGAAAATTTAGAAAACCATGTCCAAGAATGCAACACGAGTTTGAAAGCTTGCCTTGAACTGAAAGAAACTCAGGAAGAACAATTGATGACGAAATTTGTGTTGGTAATAAATGAGAAAAAGCGCAAAATAAGAGAATTGCATTCCGAGTTAAAGTTAAAATCATCAAAGTTGAATCAAAACTCGGAGATTCAAAACAAAGAACCAATGGAAACAAAATCCACCCAAACTTTGAAACCGAACAAAGTTTTGCGCCGATCACTTGATGATAACAGCGAGGAAATGATTCTGCACACGAAGCGTAAACGAACGAAGCAACCACTTCAAATACAAGTTTCACCCATCAAGGTGACGCAGCAGAAAAACGCTGATGTTTCGTTGCCGTCAGGAGTTTCTAATTCGGAAGATGACTCGACAGTGAACGCAAGTGACCTCATAGAGGAATTCACTTGAAAACTTCCCGAGTGCCTTTATTATTTTCATTTGTTTGTAATTGATATGTGATACACTGTACTAGGTTCAGTAAAACTTCCAAACAGCCGCGGAAAATTTTGATGCATCAAATTTTCTGTGATTACATACCCCGCAAATGTATTCTGGTTAAAATATCAAATGATATCATGAAACTGCATTTGATAAGTGTTTGCTTCATGAAATTGCAAGTTATTATGATTCCAAATAACACCAAAGCCATGCACAGTACAAAGTCTAGGACAGTTCTTTGATATATCAACTAGAGTACATTTAGTAGCCTTACGCGAGGTGTATAATCACAGAAAAATCTGCAAAGTTTTTCGCGGCTGTTTGGGGGTTTTACTCTAAAAAAACTTCCGAATACAGACTTTCACTTCTATATTCATTCTCATTTTGCTTTATTGTGCAAAATAAAACCATAATGACGATTTTTAGTAAATATGTTAATCTCATAAAGTTTATGTTAGTCCAATACACACAGGGATGCAATATGGTGAATTATGTAACGATGTGGGCTGTCAATATACATGATGTACTACCAATCAACAATTGTGAAATTTTCCGATAAACAAGGCATGAGAAACTACGGCCTGCGGGTTGGCTCCATGACAGAATTTTGACCGGCCCGCAGACTTTATTTAACAATACACAGTAGGCCTCAGGCCCGGTGCTAGGAACCGCGGGGCCCAATTAGAAATGTGATGGCGGGGCCCTTACTCTTTATAGCAAAATGTATGGGTTTTTATATATCATAAAATACATACAAACTACAAAAATAGACATTTAATACTTGCTATAAAACAAATTAAAGGTAATGTGGATGCTTATTTACGATATAGTGTTTTACTTCCAAACATATCTATATTGTTTAGCAACCATATTCATTATGACGTAACAGGCAGACACAGAAATATAAATTTGACTTACTTACGATGCATAACAAACTGTTATTATGAGAAAGAATATTATTTCACTTTCTATTTTACGTTTCAGTAGTATTTTAAACATCGTAATACAGAAAAACCCCCGCTAGCGCGGGGCCCCTTTAAGGTGCGGGGCCCAATTTGATCTAATCGGTCAAATCGGCCTAAAACCGGCCCTGGTAGGCCTATAATATGGCTCTTGCATTAGTGAATAAGTATGTGGTGAAGATATCAAATACTATTCATGTAATAATCCGGCCCACCAAGGACTTTATTTTTCCACATCTAGAAAAGTTACCTACCCCTGGGCCCTGTGTTTAACTATCCAATATTATACTGAAAAGTGGTTAAGATTTGGGTGTCACCTGCTTGAATCAACCTATCCAAATAAACTCACCTGTAGTGGGGGTAATTATTGGGTTCAGGCAACCAAAATGTATTAAGCTGTTTATTTCAATGGACCAGGTCGTTAGCTGTTTTGACCATGGCTACATCTGCAGAGTGGTGTGATAATGCCACTTCCATATAATAACGCCTTGCATTTTCCATTCAAGGGGATAAACATGAATATTTCATGCAACCAGGTTAGCTTTTCTTCTAACAAGCATTCAAATCGACAACAAACCATGTAAACCATCAATAGTTTATCTTAAAGCATCATCTACTGCGGCATGCAAAGCAGAGTCAGCAGTATCATCAAACAATGCACAGTGTTTATGGCAGATTCAAAGAACAAACAATATTGGTACAGCTGTGTCGTAATGGTGGATATGATTGCAGATTATTCAGTTGTAGCATGACACTTTGATTCGATACAGGACTCGTAGACACACAATATATATATATAAATAGCACAAACATTATTCGAATGGAAACAGTAGCATGAGAGGTCAAAACACGACATAAAAAATAGAAACAAAAATGATTTGGAATTTTGACGGAATGCAGACTACGCGTGGGGGTAGCAGCGGGGCTAGAGGTACAGGGCGCCCCGTCGGACCAAAGCCGTCATAAGGGGGTCGGATAGCCACATGAAGAGAAGCCAGGCACTACAGCTGCGTGTGCGATGCTCCCCATGCGCTAGGACAGCGGGCCGACTTGGAATATTCTAGAACGTCCATGGTACGGGTGGATTTTGTGGGTGAACGCGGTTTTGTAGTGGCCGTAATGGTGGATCTGGTAGTTCCCCGGGGGGGTGGAGGGTGAGATGTCCCATTCGATCGTCGCTTCACTTATCCCTCGGACATTTCCCATGAACGAGGAACGACCCCAGATGAACCTGGGGGTCATGGGGTTAGATAAAGTGATGGCTGGAGTGGTTAGCTCAGTTGGTTGGTGTGTCTTATTATAGCAGAAAGGTTGTGGCGCTTGCTGGTTGATTGTGGTTGTGCAATGCACAATCGACACTTGAACCAAGCCGAATAATGGTCAAAGATGTCTGGAAAGTCGGTTGTATCTTTTGGCAAGACACTTAACGGACATTGCCTGAACCCAACGGATTAATGGTTTCTACTGAAACTAAGGAGCATATCAATCATACACAACACACTGCAATAGCTCTGATAACCCGACAGTGAGCATATGATAATGCCCATTGCGATTGAATAATGAAGAATAATAAAGAATTTAAATATGGAAGATCCTCACTTGGTATCCCAACAGCCATCAGTGAGCACCACCTCCCAGCGACCATCAACCTCTCGTTGGACTTCCAGGAACGTCATGTTGAACTGTGGGAAGCATTGGAGAATAAGTATCAACTTATGCTGGTAATCCATGACAGGAATTCGTTATTTTCTGAACCAGTGGCCTTTGGGCTGATAGATAATGCTATGATTGTGAAAAATTGTTTAACCACACAGTCAATGTAAAAGTACACCAAAAAATTCACACTAAAGAACAACTTATATAGTATATGTGTCTGACAGATCTTGAAACGACCCCAGTGTAATAAAAAGATCACCGACGTTATAACATTGGATTTAAACAACATCTGCTTTAGTAGTTTATACTTTAAAATTGAGCAGGACAACAATAAGCAACAAATATGAGTGCTTAAGAGATTTAGCTTGATTGTTATGGAATAGGAGGAGTAAACTAGGTGTTTTCTATGTTAACACCATTGGTAGCAGATAAGAGTGAATTAATGGGAAATCACTGTAGC
Organism: Ciona savignyi; assembly: GCA_000149265.1. Taxonomy (NCBI): domain Eukaryota; kingdom Metazoa; phylum Chordata; class Ascidiacea; order Phlebobranchia; family Cionidae; genus Ciona; species Ciona savignyi. Next base: position 31,260 of record CH003334.1, on the reverse strand, counting down.
AATATCCCCAACATACATGGTTAACTGAAACTATAGTAATACCCACAGTAATTGTACACAACACATTGTAATTCTTTGCTAACCCAACTGTGGGCATGGGTGATCGTTACTTGCGTTTTAAAAATAGAAACACCCAGTGATGGGATTTAAAATTTCAAGAACAGTTTCCCTTTTCTATCGTACTAAATAACAACAGGTTCCCTAAAAGGTCTAATGTCTCTAAAAAAGCAAGAATCAGATCGGTGATTATCCCGACATTCCAAGAACGGGTTTGACCGAACCCATGGGAACCTCTTGAATCCCATCACTTGAAATACCCCACCATACCCCCTAACATATTACCACAAAACTACAACCCCCATTTCACCCCTAAGTACCCACCGTGGGGCTGTTTCTTGGGTTCCCAGAGTAGAATTGGACGGAGACAGTATCCCCCTGTAGGAAACAACATATGTGAGAAACTTATATATTTGTTATATATATTAAGGTTTATTTAATTTTTGTTTACACGATGAAAACACGAAGCAGGGCCTTTGATAAAAATTTGGAAAACGGGAAAAAAACAGTAAATCAACAGTCGTTAGAACACGTCTAAAAAACATAAGGATCACCATCAATCCCCCCATAATATCTGAACCACAAACCATCCATGCTTATCCTGTTATCCCATCTAACTTTTCTCTAACCGAATGGTATCTAATCAGATGGTTGGTTTCGAAGTTAATTATTGTGATCCACATATCATTCTGTACTACATAATGATTGTAAATGTATGTTATAAATGATATTTATTATTTGTTGGATATTTAAATGGGAATACACCAAGTTATATCACGATTGTTGTTTGCTATCAATGCATAAATGTCCGTTGATAAATCCTTCAAAACACCAGAATTAACACCACACCACCCCACCTGTTATAACTTAATATTACCCGATGTTATTTTTATATGTTAGTTGGCGTAATTTTTTAATTGAAGTTAACTCTAATTCACATATCATTGCTGAAATACATAATTGCTAATGCACAGGTATCAATACCCATTGATTAGTCCTTCCATACGCCAGCATTACATTAACCCCCACCTGTGTATAGGAGTCGTTGGCATCCACAATCACATCACCGATGGAGTATCCGAATGGAGTTGTGTCGAAGATCACTGGGAGCACGAACGACATCAGTTTGCTCTTCATGTCATGAGCTTCTCCACTAGGTCGCAACATTGAACCCTGCAGGAGGAACGAGTGATACTGGGGTGTCGACTGTGGGCATAAGGTGTATTATTATGCTGAGCAAGCCACTTTACATTGCTCAAGTCAGTGGTATCTAAGGAGTCGTCCAAATTAAAAGTCATGTCTGATTATCCACACACTGCAATAGCTTCAGCAACTAGACTGTGGACATGGGTTTATTACTGTGCAGCAAGCCACTTTACATTGCTTTAACCCAATGGACCATAGAGGTAAGTTTCCTAATGAGTCGCCTATCTTGAAATTCTGATTATTATTTTTAACAAATATGCAAGAACTCTACATTGTCTAACTAGGATATTATATGGACTGACCAACATTTAACTCGTATGGTCACTACAATAGGTTTGGTCACTATGGGCAGATAAGGTAGGAATGCAAAGCCCAGCCATGAGGATACAAACCACAGACGACCACACAACACAAGCACATATATAACCACATATAACTTACCTTGGTAACATGATGAGCCAACCTCTTGTATTGCTGGATATACGCTGATAATGTGTGGGGACCATATATGGTGGACGCCCCTTCATATCTTTGTACCTGTGTTAGAATAGATGATGTAACAATGTGTTTTGTGAGGTAACAATGCAATCAGTGATGTAACAAAAACATTGTTAGAAAACCATCACACACCACTTACATGGTATTCCTCAAACGTAGCGATATAATCGGAATACGTATTCGATAATCCCGCCACCACACTTTCAAACTCAACATCTGGCTCTGCTGCACTGAATACCTGCCAAGGTAATTACCAAGTCAAAAACAATCAGCCAAAAATGACCTGTAAATTGGTAAGCATACAGATGTTAACACACGGGCAATCGTCAGATTACCTTGCGCTCACCGTGGGGTTACCGGAGCTATTGCAGTGTGTTGTATATGATTTTTATCGTTAAGTCGCTAACCAGCCGTACTTTAATATTAAACAAAGACATTCAACTTATAATTCATCCCATGTTCCACAAGTATTGACATTTGATCACAATGATACAATTCATCCAACCGGTTAGTCTGGCGGTTCAGTGCGTCGCCTTTTAATCGAAGGGTTGCAGGTGCGAAACTGGTCGCTAGCTAGTCGGTTATGTCCTTGGGCAAGGCACTTAACGGACATTGCCTGAACCGGAATAATAAGTTTTACCAAATAAAGGAAACATGTGTATCATACACAACACACTGCAATAGCTCCGGTAACCCGACGGTGGGCGCGAGATGATCTGACGATTGCTTGTGTGTTAACCCCGTTGGTTTTCCCATTCACGGGGATAAACATGAATATCCTATCCTAACTCCTAGTGTTCCAACCACATCCCCACCTGTTTAACAGCTCCAGCGAGTCGACGGCCAGCCATGGTGGTGAACTCCCCTGGAACCGCTGAGATGAGAAACTGACCGATGCGGAACAATTGGGTGTCCACTACCTCGGGTTGCCATGGATACGGGTAGTTCATCTGTGGGGGAATCCCCATGGAAGGGTTCGTGGTTATCTCAGGCTTACAGTCAGATTAGCTAAGCTTTATATAACATATTTAAATAAGTATTGTTTAGTCACCTAAACCCACTGGATTAATGGCTTAAATCTAAAAAAAAAAGAGTCGTCTCAATTATTCAGCTAGTCGCTTGTGTCCTTGGGCAAGGCACTTAACGGACATTGCCTGAACCCAGCGGATTAATGGGTTCTACCAAATTGTAGGAACGTGTGAATCATACACAACCCACTGCAATAGCTTCGGTAACTCGACAGTGGGCAAGAGGTGATTTGACGATTCTAATGTGAGAATGAGACCATTAAATAATCGACAGTTGACAATTAATCTGACCAGTGATAACTCTCCCTCATTTTTTGTCTATGAGGATCAAACATGAATATCACATGCGGAACCACATTCACACCCAACATAACACAGATACCGCACAACTTATCAACCACACCTCGCCTGTAGCCAGGAGGATGGGTTTGGGGGCGTGGCAATCCTTGAGTTCCTGTGATGGAGCGTGAAGGAAGTTCCGAACAACTTTCCAGAATCCATTCCCGCTTTTGTCACCTGTGATGTATCAATGGGGGTTATGACAATAATACAATACAATTTTTATTTTTGTATCTTTCGCTGCAGCGTTTACCACCAACAATTTAAAAATACATGTCATATATGTATATATATATGCCAAAACAAATATGACGATAACCGGCATCATAATGTGATTGTTACACAGTTTAGATTTGTAGCACAGCCTACCTTGTGGCTGAGCATGGCTTATGCTAGACCCCTCCCAAGTCTATTGCAGACAAAAAAGCAAAAATTTTTTAATCACCAGACTGCGTTTTTTATTGCGGCATAAAAACTATGCCAAATTACGGTGGGTTTGCCAGGTACATCTCAAGATAAGCTACAAACTGTGCATCTTATAGATAGGGAGAAGTAAGCTTAAAACCACTGCTTAGATTACCAGATATTAAAATGCGAATTTAGCTGGGGAATCCCCAAACAGCCCCACCTTGTTTAAAGTCGAACGCCCCGGGCCCATCTGTGGTCCCTGCGGCAAAACTGAACCCCATGGCCGGCTTGCACGTGGTGGCCGAATGCGTCGAGTTGACCCGAACCGTCTGGTTGGTCATATCAATGTACTGGTGCACCGGGACCACCGGGCCACTCAGGAACACCTGGGCAGAGTCGTACAATTCCTGTAGGAGGGTGGGGGTCAATGTTGTGCTGATGGTGGGTCATTCATGGTAATTCCCCTTTATTATAATCCAAAATTGCCGACCCATTATATTGGACCAATAATCACTACAGTAATCTTTATCAATTGAGAAATATATTCCACCTAAATGGAGGTCTTTAGTGTTTGCATTAGAATTACCTTATTCCATGTGAATCGGAAAAGTAATTGGGTAATCGTCCCAAAAATCAAATGGTTTTCCAACAATACTAATAAGGCAGCGAAATACAAAAATGCAGTTAACACTGATGATGATGCAAAACTTCATATGAAGATTCACTCATATATGGATTAACATTAACTCATTATCGTGGCTTCAAATTGTGTTTATATTCTTGCCAAATCCACCAAACTCACCATTGCTTTGTTGAATTGGTTTGTCCCGATGATCTTGGTGCTTTCGAACATATCCTTCCCTGGTCCACTCGCTATGCAGTTCTGCACCTTTCCATCGCACGTGCTCTCCACGTTGCCGCATGGGAGGCCTGAGTGAGGGGGTTTCCCATATGTTAGGTGGGGTGCTCATTGGGTTATTATTTTGCTTCATGTACGGGTATCGAAATACACCTTATGCTCACAGTCGAGTTACTAGAGCTATTATAGTGCGTGGATGTTTTGTTCATTTATCCTCGTGGGTGAGAAGTCAGGCTTTATCCACGTGTATCTAAGACACCTCATGCCCTTCAAATTCCCTAGCACTCTTGGATTGGGGGATTTCCCTACCCACCTGTATCAGTGCAATGTGGCCCTCTAGTGTTGGGTGACACATCTCCCTCATTACTTTGAGCGAACGCAGCTACGAACCTCCCCCCACCAGGTAGCGAGCCTGGATGCATGGCTTCTTCAAACAACAGCTCAGCATAACCTGTGAGATGGTGGAATATTTTGTGTCTTGTCTGTGGCTGTCGGGTTGGCAGTCCATAGGGTGGTGGATCAAATCCAGCTTCTACCTAGTCGGTCTGGGACATGGCATTTGTGAATGTCTACTTAACTTAGTGGATGAATGAGTTCTACTATGATTCCTTTCAATCAACACAACTCATTGCAATAGCTTTCCAATTGCTAGTCTTGTGTGAACTAAACAAAATGTATTAAATCATAAAAATGATTCTTCCCACCTTTATTATCGCCACTGATGAGGGTGTTGGTGTTGTTCATACTTGTACAATGTACGGGGAACCAGTTGATCATTCCAATACCTGGGGATGTCATTTATGGAGTGGTGATGTCATTATAGATTGGTGATGTCATTTATGGAGTGGTGATAGGAGGATATGATAAAAGTATTTCGCGGACACTTCAAATAAAATGTGCTGATAATTTTAAATACATTTTTTTTTAATTTGAATTTAAAAAAATGTCTTCAAACAATAGTGTTAAGGTCTTTGAAACAAAAAAAACTAATTTTCTTTCAGCATTGGTATTGGACTACTATTTTTAAAAGTCATTACAGTTGTGCTTGGTTTGTTATTACTTAGGTTTGTTGACAAGCAATTACATATCGCTAGATCACAACATAGTAAAAAGATGCAAATAAATAATAGACTGAATTCAATAGTGTTTTTTAGAGTTGTATAATCTGATGGTACGAACCAGAAGAACCTACCATTCCCATGTTGGTCTACGAACTTCAGAAGCGTCATCTGCTTGTCAACATCGTATTTGTACCTGGGATACTTGGGTTAAATCATCATATTTATACCTGGGATACTTGGGTTAAATCATCATATTTATACCTGGGATACTTTAGTTAAATCATCGTATTTATACCTAAGATACTTGGGTTAAATCATCATATTTATACCTGTGATACTTGGGTTAAATCATCGTATTTATACCTGGGATACTTAGGTTAAATCATCATATTTATACCTGGGATACTTGGGTTAAATTATTATAATTATACCTGGGATACTTGGGTTAAATGATCGTATTTATACCTGAGATACTTGAGTTAAATGATCGTATTTATACCTGGGATACTTGGGTTAAATCATCGTATTTATACCTGGGATACTTAGGTTAAATGATCGTATTAATACCTGGGATACTTGGGTTAAATCATCTTATTTATACCTGGGATACTGGAGTTAAATCATCATACATTTATAATTATATACATTTTTTTGATTGTATGTTTTCACAACTGTTCGTTTTGCTGTCTTTTCCTGTTTTATGTAATGTGTTTTAATTTATGCAATTTGTGACTACTTCAAATAAAGGAAAAATTAAATAGATTTATGACAAGCATAACTCAGTAAAATACATTTTCATTTGATAAAGTTCTTTACATAGCAGACCTGGCATATACTTGATATCACACAATGAGATTAACATTCACGATTAAGATTAAAGTATGGAGAAAATTCATTTTGACATTATGACTAATATCTATGCTATTCATACTACCTTACAATGGGCATTGTAAGACAAATATGAATGGATTTGAACTGCACACAAAGTGAGATTGAATTATAACTCAATAAATATATGTAGTTCACTTAATTGTAATATGTGAGGCTGGAGTGGTAATGCATTGTATGTTAACCATATGATTGAAGGATCGAAACTGGCCACAAACTATTTTGATAAGTACTGATTTTGCTGTTTTGTTTATAAAACTTTTCCTTCCCTTACTCTAGAGCAGGGTCTGCAACCATTTTTGCACTCTTTACAAAATAAAAATCACTGGGAACCACAAAACTCATAATACTATCGTAATAAAATGAAAACAACACTGTGTGAGATAAAAACGCTAGTGTTCTTCTGTTTGTTTCATTTATGCATGGTTATTAAACTTATTAAGCGCTCGTTACTGTAGTAATAAAATGATTTATTACTACAGTAACGATGAAGAACTGCATGAAAAGAATGAAAGCTCCAAAGTCGCAGGTTGCCGACCCTTGCTTAAGTTATTTTAAAATTTTGACCAAACCCACTCCACATAATAACCCTCCATCTCACCTTGCCTTCTCGTGTGTGGGGTTGTTGACGTACGCCAGTGGACTCCGATTGATGTTGGTGTCCAGTAGTTCCCCTTTGTTCATCATAATGAGACCAGGAGCCAAGCTCTTCATGTGCGATTCTTATGCTCTGGGGGGGGGGGGGGTGGTTTGTGGGTGAGTGGGGAGGTTAAGTGTGGTATTGGGGAGATTTAGAAGCCAGAAATAAAAATCCAGTGACTACTAGTATAATTTGTTTATGTTTTTAGAATAAGAAATAAATGATATTTGTACATAGGATTTTCCAAAAAAGATTATATACACAAAAAAAAATATAAGCCAACACTTAAAAAATTAACTTTAAAATACTTTTTATCACAGTCGATATCATTATGCATCTTATTCACATAAATCCTTTGACGTATAATTTTGTTTCGACACTGTAGGCTTTAAATAATTTTGGGACTGATATAAACAATGCTGAAATATACCACCCAACCAAATCACAGATAAATAAATACTAAAATTGAATCAGTCATGCTAATTGTAATCTGCCGCATAATTATGCCAACAATTCTTACACACTTTATAAACATAATAACAAATTTTGTATCTATAAATTATTTAAGTTAAATGTATATGGTACAATATATAATCTATTAGGTAGTGAATTTGGGATTGTATACAATACAGCATTTATTATTTACCCCATCTTACTTCATAATATGAAAACTACAAATTTTCGACATTCTACAAATTCCTTGCATTCTAGTGAGCCAAGAAACAGCGTAATTGAAGCGTCTCGTGAAAGTATTTGAGCCACTTACAGACGGTTGTGTTGTACAAACTCACCTCCACTATACCTTCCACCATCGCGTGTAACGTCTCATCCACATATCCCATCGATGTGATTTGGAACAACACGTCTTGCAAGAAACCTGGTGATCGTAGATGATGATGTTAAAATGGAATTAATTTGTTATTGTTTTCTTAATGAAAACATGCAACCCTTCTATTAAAAAATGGAAACAATGAAAAGCAAAATGGTTAACATGTATTAAGCTTAAATGGTGGAAAATTAAGCAGACCTAAGCTTGACTAGAAACCTAAAAAATAATTATAATAATTCTTAGAAGACAAAAAAAATTTATTTATACCAATGTCTATTGTACCTTATTTTTAAACAATTAAAAAAAAACTTTTTTCTTCAAAACGATAAACCCTTTTTGCAAATGACCTTTTAAAAACTTTTTACCGTTTTTTTAAATAAAGAAATAAATTGCATGCAATATAAATGGGGAAATATAATAAATTGCATCAGTATAAAGGACATACATTAGCAACATGTGAATCACCTCATTGTATCAACACAAATATAAAGTTGATTCATTTTAGATTAAATATACATTGAAATTTTAGAATTTAAAGAATTCTACAAAAGCCAAGAATTAAGAACAAAATGGGAAATGGTTTAAATAATGATAGAATTGTTTTACATACTAAAGTAATTTTTCACTTATATTTTTCTTATATTTTTTCATAATAAAACAGAAAGATTTTTTGGTGATTTTTAACAAGTTTTGTTTCCATCATAAAACATGGTCACCAGTTGTCACATTATGTGATATCAATTCCAGTATTAAACAGGCAATTTCATAGGAGTTTAGTTAAATCCCTGGACATTTTGTTTCAAAATTGGCTCTAGTTTTAACGACTTTTTATCTGCATCAATATCTAATAATATGAACAACATCATGTAACATCCGCTTGTGAAAACACAGGAAGAATAAAACACAACACAGTAAATCATGGAAACACCACATGTGAATATAATAAACCACACAATAGATAAAAAGTATTAATAGCATGCAACGGATGTTAAAGTTATAAACACCAGTGATGTTATGCATACCTGCAGGAGCTGAATGGGTGTGAGTACCACTTATACACACATTCCCCGCGTTATACATCCCCCTATAGCGCTGTTTGAGAACTTTAAGAACCTGTAACGTGATCTATTACTGATGGAGCTTTGGTTTCCTGGGCTACGACTACGAGGAAACGGTTATTAACACATATTGCTTGCGTGGATATAGGAATAAGTAATACAACATTATATAAGTGTTGGTGTTAGTTGTTTGCTGGGTTGGTAAATATAACCTTCCACCAAATCAATGGTATAAATCCATTCATAATTCTAAAACACAAGTTTAATCAACAGAAACATTTATTCTTATTCTTTTTTTTTATGACATCACTGGGTGGATGACATAAAGTGATAAATGAGTTTGAGTCACAATGGAAGAATTGTTCATTGTGTCAGTGGAAAGTTACCAGAAGCTTGACTGTTCGCATGAGGTATTGAAGGACAATTACAACTAAACAATATCCATTAGTGGGAAATAATCTTTTTAAAATTGTAAACATAATAAACAACTAATATTGTGATTATGTTGTATAATGTGCATATATAGACCCAATATTTTGGGTGGACATATGTATAATAAACAACTAATATTGTGATTACGTTGTATAATGGGCATATATACACCCAATATTTTGGGTGGACATATGTATATTAAACAACTAATATTATGATTATGTTGTATAATGTGCATATATAGACCCAATATTTTGGGTGGACATATGTATATTAAACAACTAATATTATGATTATGTTGTATAATATGCATATATAGACCCAATATTTTGGATGGACATATGTATAATAAACAACTAATATTGTATTTATGTTGTATAATGTGCATATACAGACCCAATATTTTGGGTGGACATATTATAAACACCATCCAACCCCCAAAATCGGGGAAAAATGTTGACGAAAGAACCACCCACCTCGAGTTTAACGAGCAGAGACCCCATGCACGCGTCGATGTTCACAAATAGAACACGAGTTCCACCCTGTTGCACTAGAAACGCACGAGAGTACTGACGCATGTGTAAACCACCAGAGATTTGGTTAGGGTTGGCGTATCCCATCTGCGGATATAAACACTGGTGAATAAAATATCTTAATCGTAATTTATTTTTTGGGCAGTGAAAAAAACATTAAAAATAAATAAATGGAAGAAAAAGTTCCCTTTTCTTTATTGTATTTTGTGCCAACAATTATACTAGGGTGGTTGATTTCAAAGCTTCAGATTAGCAATTAATTTGAATCTGTGGCTATGCCCAGTCGCAATCATTGTAAAAACAGATGATTTGAGTTTCAATTAAACTAAGTTTTACTTTATTCAATATAAATCATGGTTGAGAAGATATGATATCCATGTTTATCACTGTGAATGGGAAAACGCAAGGAGCTTTGTTAACACACTGACAATCATCAGATTACCTCGCACCCACAACTGATTTTAAAGCTATTGTAGTGTGTTGTGCATGTTTAATTTAGTATAACCAAATAATCCGATGGGTTCAAGCAATATCCATTAAGTGCCTGATCAAATGACACAACTGACTTGCTAGCGATCAGTTTCGAAACTGCAACTTTTCGGCTGAAAGGCGATGTACGTACCCACAAAGCTAAACGAGTGAACAAGGTATAAACATTGGTTATATTGGATACTTATGTGTACTCCCATTGGAAGGCTATTGAAACATGGGGTGCACTTTAGTGAAATGTATA
>CH003334.1:0-20591 GCA_000149265.1 Ciona savignyi | reverse complement strand
CACGGACAATAATCAGATTGTCTTACACTTACCGACTGGTTTTTAAAGCAATTGCAGTGTGTTGTGCATGTTTAATTTAGTAGAACCACTTAATCCTGTGGGTTAAGGCAATGTCCGTTAAGTGCCTTATCTAAGGACACAACCGACTAGCTAGCAAACAGTTTTAAAACTGCAACTTTTCGGCTGAAAGGCGATGCACTAACCCACAAAGCTAAACGAGTGAACAAGGTATAAACATTGGTTGTATTGGATACTTATGTGTGCTCCCATTGAACGGCTATTGAAACAACGGGTGCACTTTAGTGAAATGTATAAGAAGAATTATGTGTGATTGTGTCCTTAGGCAAGGAACTTGTCGGACATCGCACAAACCCAAGATAAATTTATTTATTGTCGTCACTACAGGGAGAAGTCATGACCACAAAGTATCTCTACCAAAAATGTTGCAAAATCGTGTTTAAATTACAAAATATGTCGGATTAATCCAACTTACCATATTGACATCTGCAGCTGGACCAGTGATATCAGCTCTCCCAACCCCAACCATGTATTTCGATGGGGAGTTTCTATCTGGAATTCAAATTACAATCATGAAACAAAATGTTATGAAATAATGGTTCTAATTTTAAACATTAGTACATTTTTGAATATGGAGGTTTTTATTTCCATTTTATTTCGTACATTTTATTGTTTCTTGCTACATTTCTTGATTTGTCTTTAATCTTTACATAATAAATAAAAAAGTGTCAGAAAAGATGTAAAAATACCTCGTTATATAAAATATGAATAAAAAATTTGATTGAATAAAAAAACTAAATTATCATGTTTCTGTGAAACACCATGAATTATTCACGCAAAGAGTAATAATTAACATAGAATATTTAATCATTCCGTATCTAGGTCACATGGGTGTAATTTCCATCGTTGTAATTGAATATGTCGTGTGGCGGGCCTTTAAGTGATTCTCTTTAGAATTGCGAGGCGTTGAAGAATTACCGCGCTTTCGAATTACTGTCGCGCTTTCGAGTCGAGTGTCTGTTTCGTCACAAAAGATGTTAATCCTCGACACCGGCAACTATTACGTCATAGTTCAAAGCACATATTAGCGAACAATCGTACGAGGAACGGCGACCAATGGGAAGCGAGGACCGGGAAATTTGGATTTTACGAGAACGAAGGATGGAAGGGAACTGACTGGACACGGAAAACGCCTCAAAACTCAAACTAACATATTAACTAAGTTAGGTTTAGCGGCCGCGTACGCTGTATTTATTAAATGATACCCTTTTTATTAACGTGTTTTTATTGACTGTTCGTTTTGCCGTCTTTTCCTGTCCTGTGTCGTGATTTGCTTCATTTGTCATTATTTAATACTGGGGCAAAAAAATATACTAAACTAACTAAAGTTTGCCCATATAGAGAATATTAGATTTACTATAACCTGGCATATATAATGGGCGTTTCCTGGCGGTTTCATATGAAAATAAAAACTGTTTTTTGTGTGATATTTCTGGAGCAACGATAAGTTTATGTTTATTTTGCTGCCGATGGTAAGTTGAGCTTAAGGGCGTAAATTGTGGACTTTGGCTGTGCGCTAACTTCTGACGATTCCTACTTAAATGGATGAATGGAATTCTTCCCTTTACTTGAGGAGAAACTAATTTAAGTTTTTTAAGTTTGCGGGTTGCTTGAGAAAAGATCACTCGTATAAGCTTGTAAGGAATATAGGTTTTCCACACATTCCCATTTCTTGCTTAACTTTCGGTGTTTCAAACAACTCATTTTCTTTCTTTTTTATCAGTCTAATCTAAAGGTTCGAACGTATAATAGACTCGTCCCTTAGGGTTTAGACTGTTTTTTATAGAATCGTGTAACTTTCGATCGCTTTAAAAATTCGGCCACACGACCGTTAATACGTTTTCAGTTGTTTTGGGTTGCCAGAATTATTTGGAAATTTTTGTTGAACTTTCACTCGTTTTCTTGTTTCGCTTGTGGTCAGAATTAACTGGAAATATTCTTTTTATGAGCTCGAAAGAACGAAATATGTCATGTACAATCGAAGTACTGCGTACGCGGCCTTAAAAGTCGTGCCTGTGGTAAACTGTGCGGATGAAGTTTTATTACCCGAACTTACAATGAGCTATTTACACACAAACACGTAACCGCCATTACTCGTAGTTTGTACCGGCAGTTACAACAATCCTACGGTATGTTATACAGCATTCCCGGCCATCAAATGCCGTACAGTAGGCGACAGGACGAAAGGTTATGAGATTATTGACTCATAAGGAGTAAAGGTTACTGGTTCCTATGTTGGACCGGAGGCACAAATATTCCGATGCTAACTTCGGTTTCCTACATCTGGTCAGATGAACACGAAAAGCTTTTAAAGTTGGTTCCATTAGACGCACAAAGGCTGTGTTACGTCACAGAGTCCATTGATTCCTACCACGATTGGAAAATATAGTAAATTTAATCAAAATATTAAACATAACCTAGGTGGTAAAAACGTGGGCAATACATTAACACGCATGGAGTTTACATAAATTTAATTATTTTACTTTCGTATTTTATTGAAAGTTTCAATGACTATGCGAATCATGTAAAAAGTAATTTTCCTGTAAGTCCCGCTGTCTAACTATCTTATTGTTCTGCCGTTTTTAAGCCATTGTTATAAAATGACCAGAAGAGTAACTGTTTTCTTATAGTAAAAAGGAAAGGAAAGTTGGTAATATTTTGGTGTAAAATCCGTACAGTAGTGTTGTCGCGTTTAGTATTATTTATTACGAACGAAAATGTCTCATGTATCAATCAGATAGTATATGTTGCGCTGAACACACAGAAACTAATTCCGCCAATTCGCTGGTTTATCCCAAATACAATTGTATCGGGGCAACCGGGTTTATGTGGTAACCTTTACACCGGGTGACTGCATAATTAGGATCTCTATGACAATTTCCATGGATGGAAAAACGCGAAAGGTTATCATTATATATATACCACATGCCCCCTGTCGGGTTACTTTATACATATTACATAATTGTCGCTTGACCACACTTTCTTGAATACTTAATGTGGTAATGTTAATCAAATTACCTTTTAGTTGTCTTATTTGCAATTTTAGCAATTTTTTATAAAATAATTCGTTTTGAAGTAACGTTTGGGTTATATGCTAAAGAATTTAATTTAATATTCTATGTGTTTTAACGACTATTGTTTTGCCGCATTTTCCTGTTTTTTTCAATAATTAGGACGGTTTCATTCACATTTTTGTATGTGTGGAAAATTAAAGCCTCGCGATTTTAAACTTTCCGTTGATCAATCTGGGTTGGTGCAACAAGTTAACCTATAAGTTATCGAGACACAAGACTGATTAGTACTGGGTGAAGAGTGGGTTTAGTCCCAGAGTACTTGCGCCATGTGTTCGCGTGCGCAAAGCCGAGTTGAATATTCTATGTGGAAATTTATGGCTCACCTGAAATAATTTCTTTTATCCGATCGACCACAGACATCGGTGACAAATTAACTTCTCTTGCTGGTTCCATATCTGGTGTTGAAACTATGTTCGATGCCTGGGTGGTTGGTTGCACTGGTGTGGTGGTTCGTGTTGGTTTGACATATTTATTGGACGATATGGTTGTTTTTGCTGGTTCCGTTGGTTTTAATTCTTTTGTTTCTTTAGTTTTATAAATCGTCGTGCTATCCAGTGTGTTATTCTTGGGTTTTGGAGTGTTTTCTGGTCTTGCTGGTTCCGCTGTGGTCTTCTGTTGTGGTGCAGCACTGGTTTCTGGTGTTTTAGTGGTTTTGGTGATCGGAATGGTGTGTATAGGCGCTATAACAGCGATGGTTGCAGAATAGTTGGTGGTTTGATCATTAGCTCCAATTGGGGTGTCATCTGCAAGATAATATGACGTCATAAATAATATGAAACTAAACAAAACTAATAGAATAGTTTAATCAATTTACCAAGTATCCAGATGATATCAAATGTTAACTTATTGTGTCCATATTGACTGTTTTAATATATCGGCAGTATTTATGGTCGGATCTTATTAGGTCGTTAAACGAAATACAGATAGCTTCGTACATATGACAATGTGGGCGGGTGGGTATTGGGAGCGTACGATAGGATGTTTATGTTTATCCCCATGAGTGGGAAAACCAAGGGGGTTAACACACGGGCAATCGTCAGATCACCTCGCGCCCACCTTCAGGTTATCGGAGCTATTGCAGTGTGTTGTGTATGATTGAGACGTTTTTTTTAGTTTGAAGTACAACCCATTTATTTATTGGGTTTAGGAAATGTCCGTTCAGTGTCTTGAGAACCCACTAGCTAGCGGAAGAGAAACTCGTGTTTGATAAACTTTTTGCCAGTATTGTCAATACATTGTTTGGTAAATCCGGACCTAATCCGACACCAAATACAACCCTACGATTCTTAGATAAAATGGTGTTTTTAGGTATAATTTAAAACAAAATTGTCATTTTTAATCTTTCTTACCCACCAGATTTTATAGTCTTTGTTATTTTAATACCGGTCTTGTTGGTATTTACTATTACTCTAGTCGGACCGGTTAGTCTGGCGGTTTAGTTCGAAGTCTTTCAACCGAAGGGTTGCAGATTCTGAACTGGTCGCTAGCTAGTCGGTTGTGTTCTTGTGCAAGGCACTTTACGGACATTGCCTGAACTCTGCGGATTAATGGGCTTCTACCAAATTGAAGGAACGGGTCTATCATATACAACACACAACAACAGCTACGACAACCCGACGATGGGCGCGAGGTGATCTGACGATTGCCCGTGTGTTAACCACCTTGGTTTTCCCATTCACGGGAATAACCATGAATATCCTATTCTTCTTTTAACCTGGTGGCATGAATTTTGTATTAACGATCCAATATCTCGTGGGATTGTGAGCTAATGTAATAAGACACATTGTGACGTACATGTGGTGAATCGTGTGACGTTGACTGGTCGTCCTGGCAACTCGGGAGTATTGGGGTTGGAGTCGCCATGGCTGAAATTCTCGTCGCCGAGTTTCGATGATTTGCCTGCGAGATATAACATTGTTGGAATAAATGACTGGCGTGGTGGATTGGTCGTGTGGCCGAGTGGTGGGTGCCATCGATTTATACAGAATTATGTACAAATACGTTATAAGTGGCCCATTATGGGTTCGAACTTGCTCGGCGAATCCGTTTAGTTATTATGTGGAGATATTTCTTGCTAAAAATAACCAATTTAACAACGAAAACGATTAACCATATTTAAACTAGTGTCCGTAATGATTGTATAAAGTTATAAACACTTATTAACCATCATGGATTTCAAACCACTAATTTTCGAAACTATTTATTAAGTTACGGTAATATTAGGTAAATAAAGTTTCCTTTAATTAGTTAAAAACAGTTGTCCCTAAATTATTTTTAAAATAATCTTCAAAAATGGGATTTATATAAAGTAAAATAATCGGGCATTTGTTCGCTCATATATTGACGAAATAAGATGGATATTGAGCATTTGAGCATTGAACAATGGGTTTCCTTGCGACCGACGCCATCCGCTAAGTGGTCACTTGTGGTTTGGGTGCCGCATTAGTGGTTTAATATAATAAAGATTGGTTGGAGTAGGGTCGTGTGGCATAGTGGTTTACGATACCGATACATTTACTAAATTCTATGCTTAAACGGTTTAAGTTGCCAGGCAATTAAGGGTTCGATACTTAGCCTGGTAAAAAAAGGTTGGGTTAACTGGGAATTAAGTTGGTAAAAGAAGAAAGTAGGGTTAAACCAGTAGGCATGGGAAACATACGGGCAGCGGGACGGGTCCGGGGAGTTTTGACCGGCCTGCAGACTGTATCTAACCATACCCTGTATTAAGATATTGAATACTATTCATGTAATAATCCGGCCCACCAAGAACTTCATTTTCCCACATCTGGCCCACAAACTAGAGAAGTTGCCCACCCCTGGGTTAAACCGTACCGAGAAAAATATCATCTTTCATTTTACCACTGTATATACGTTGCGTTTAGTCGACTTTAAAAAAAATCAATATCTTTGCAAATACAGACCAAAAATGGCAATTGTATTGATTTTAAAGGCAATGTGGGTTTTTCTGACCCACATTTCCTAACAATAGCGAACATGTTGTAGATGGTACACAGATGGTCAATATTCGTTGTAGCATTTGTTGTGTTAATCAGCTGGTAATGCTAGAATTGAAGAACGTCTTCAATACACAAAATACACTACAATAGATCTGATAACCAATGGTCATAACGCCCCTTGCGTTTTCCCATTCACAGAGATAAAAAGGTTAAGGCCCTTGCCGGACATTGCCTAAACCCGGTGGAATACTGGGTTTTACTAAATTAAAGAAACTCGTAAATCATTTCCAACACAGTGCAATAGCTCCGGTAACCCTACGGTGGGCGCGAGGTAATTTGATTCCCCAGTGTAAACGCGAGCGGATGTTAAGTTTAAAAAGAAAAAGAAATTTCTATCTTTATCTTAACTATATTAGAAAATATAAAACGTTTTAAAATGGACGTAAGTTTATCGTGTAGTAACGCTGAACGCTCGACACTTAGTACGTTCAATAAAAGCTGATTTCAAGTAATAGACCAAGACAATTGCAACCTATGATAATCCCATCAATCAAGCGATACAAAGGGATTTAACAATCCTATTCGTTCCTTTTATGTCGTCATATAACGTTATATGAAACAATATATCATCGTAGTAAACCAGTATTAAATTAATTACTGGGTTTGATAGCGTATGGGCCGTATTGAAATTTCACTTTTTTCAGGTCATTTCTTTTGATTTTTTTAATTGAAATTAAAATCCATTACGAAATAGTTGTGTAATAATTAAATTACACACAAAGTAAGAAATAATTAAAACTGACACTATCTTTTAAAACTGGTTGAAATAACATTTATATTATTACAACTGTTATAAAAGATACTATGGTATGTTTTATGGTGTATCTGATAACAGTTGTAATAATAATAAAATGTTATTTCGACCAGTTGTCAGTATAAATCCCACTTACATCGACCAAGTTATTGTCTGTTCACCATTCCATACAATATAGTAGAAATGAAAATATTGTAGTAATGTGTAGGATACTCGTGTAATTCGTGTATGTCCCAGAAGAATAGCTGCGGTAACCCGATTGTGGGAGGTAACCTGACGATTGCCTGTGTGTGACAACGCCCCTTTCGTTTCCCATTCATAATGATAAAACATGAATACCAGATACTACGCTGTAAAATCTTCATAGACCTAACAATCAAGCAGAAATTTGTTAATACAGTTGGACAAAAAGTGCGTCAAGCACTATTAATTGTCACAGATACCCTTTATACGTTCCTGGTTAATTCAACAAAATCACTGGAACGTTTAAACGTTCCATACAATTATTATTATTACGTATACCATAATCATAATCACCATTCATGAATATTGCGAGGACCACAAAGAAAGCAAGCCACAGCGACAAGCCAACACCGATCAGAACCTCCAATCTTCGGCGTCTGCTGAGACGAAGCAGCCACCCTTTATAGCCCAGCGGTGATTCGGCATGTCTGTTGTCTGTGGGATGATTGGATGTTATAGCGTTCAGGCATCGTTTAACGAGTTGCACGAATTTATTGATCAAGTTTTGCTTTTTTCCTCCTAATTTGTAATTCATTATGTGTTTTGTAAAATAATCAACGAAAAACCAAAACAATGCACTCGCACTCAGTAAAACAATGTAACAATTGTTGCATAATTCAATGGAACAATCAAAGTATGCCTATGCAATTACGCATCCTTTACAATAAAGCTACATCTAATAATTTGCAAGTACGGCGCTTGTCCCATGACGCCACTCCATATCCGATGTTCAACTATTATTAAAGTGACTTCTCAGCGAGTTGTTTTACCACGTGACTACTGCTGGTTAGCGCAGCGCTGAGCTATTTTTATCCCAAACCACCGGCGGTATGCTATTCTATGTGGTAGACATGGATGGGAAATAAAGTTATCATTCTTTAAATTTGCAGAAACGTTTACACCTAAGGTTCGGAATAAAAGTGCACTGACGAAATTTTTACACGTAACAATTGATTTGCACATAACGTAACAACTGATTTGCACATAACGTAACAATTGATTTGCACATGACGTAACAATTGATTAATCACGTGACTTACCGTGCTTCTTCCCCAGCGCAGCCACAGCTTCCGAGGATTTGATTCTTCGCGACTTCGAGCTGATTTTCAGTCTTTCCCACGATTCGCCGCTCTCTGCCGCTGAACTGTCCACTACCGTCGCTTCCGGTATCACGTACGTCACTTCTGTTGCGTCAGCGGTGACGTCAGCAGCGTCCAGGAGGCTAATGGCTTCGGCGTTGTCATAGTTACTAGTGGTGTCGTCGTCTTCCGCATGAACGGTCACGGTCACGTGCGGAGGCGTCGCCTGCGTTACCATATCAGGCGAGAGACTGTTCATCTGCAGCGGTGGTAGCGGCGTGACGTCGTTTCGCTTGCCCGCCGCGTCGGGCGAGGTTCTGACGTCATCACATACATCAGAAGTGACATCATTACTCCCACGGTCGGTTCCTAAATCCGTAGTTGTATACACCATCATAAGCCTCGACCTTGCTACCACTCGCCACAAGCGCGACCTACACAACTTGTCCTGGACTAATATGGGAATAAAATCAATGTTCTACGTGGCAGTAACTCATATGAAATCAGTTCACGATTTCCATGTGCGGATTTCAGCTAAAAGCATATATCACTTTTACAACGCCATGGTTAATATGTATTATGGCTAATCAATCATTCGGTCTAGTTCCTATTAAGGCGCGTAGATATTCAATATTAAGACTTTGGACTTGTATACGTGAGTTATTCCAGCGTCTATCCGTATATACTAGCACGGTGGAAAGCCACGAGACACTTTGTACACGTTAAATGCTATGTACACAAAGCGAGTAGTTGAAACGCCCCCCTGGATTACTACAGACTGCTCGTAAACATGATTTACAGAAATATTACGATATTCACTTACTATCCATGGAACCTATCAATCAATTTGCCAGTATCTCTAAATTTAGACTTGTAATACACTCCTTACCTTTTTAAACTTGGTAAAATTGGACTGTTACGTAATATCTCAGATGAACGCACATTATAATAAACCAACAACAATATCTACACGGCGATCGAACAATACCACGCCAATCTTCGCATACTACGCAGACGTAGGGTCAAACTTGTATAAGCTAGCTTGATGTACACCCACTCTAACTGCGCCAACGCAGTGGTTAATGCGACCTGAACTCACAACGTCCAATCGCCATCTGTCTACTATGCCACCGGCTCACGTGACCGATAAAAGAGAGAAAGAGCGGCGAAGAGCCCATTCATAATGAATAACGTTGTGCACGGGGCTCTATCGACGTTTTACATCGGCTAATCGCCCAGTACTTATTGGAGACTGCGGTAGCACGATACATTGTATATTCTTACATAATTCAATTATAATCGAAGTTTAAAATTCCGGCTATATTATATGCCAACCGCTTATGCTGTATTTAACATTTAGTAAGTGATTTTACTCACGTAAGTTGTCTCATTCATTTTTGTAATCATGGCGTGTTATAATCTGTGGTTTTGCCTTTTTCCCTGATTCCATTTTTTTATTGAAACATCCTGACCCTTTAACCCCATATTTTCAAGAATCAAAAACCAATATAAACTAGTTATGTAGCAGATTTAATAAACCAGCTCATATTTGTCAATAAACAGCGGTATATCAAACAGCTGTGGTCTTTAATACGTTGGTAATATGACCGTTACAAGAGTGTACTTGTGCCCGGTAACTATCCTACAACGAACTGGTCTATAACTGGAAACTGTAGAGGCAGATACATGGAAATTAGAGTACACATCAATTTGAATATTCAATTAGAGAAACGCTTGCAAATTAGCTTACTGTACACACGAGTAACAATTACGAAAAGCACATCTATTAACAACGTACACTACACTACAAGATTAATATAGCTAATTAGTAGTACTACGACTAAGTACCAGGATAGGACAACCTACTCATATGTATACGCGGGATGGGAAAACGCAGATAGCGCTCTAATTCAGTCAATTATTAGATTACCACGTGCCCATCGTCGGGCTACCATTGCAGTTTGAAATTGGAGACGATGCTAGTTTAGTTATCTACCATTTACTCTTATAAATCAATATATTCGGGAAACGCTCGCTAAATGCTATAGCTTTGGACACAAATCACTAGTTGCTGGATTTGAACATACCATATTTCGGTTGTCAGACCGACGTACTAAGAACGAGCTAAACAGTCGTCCAAGAATATACTACCAACGAATTATATCCGTTTGCGAACGCAACTAAACAACTTTTAATTTTAATAAAAACTAAATACGAAATAAAGCAAACGAAACAACTTTACATGTCGGTTACCTTCTTACAATAAATTTCCAATTTTGTGTAATTTAAACTGAAATATTGCTCTAAACTACACCTCAAATACATCATACCCACCAAAATTTTAAATTCAGTAATTCGCAGGTATAGTAACAAAATGTACACGCCCCCTTTTATTTAATTGTGATTGAATAATAACCAGTATGAATGAATACTTTGTGGTTTCTCAGGATGCATCTAATTTGCATATGATAACATAGTAACCTCGTGACCGCAAGTAAACTCAAACGTCACATTAGCATCCATAGATTTGCAAATCTGCCGCATCCACAGTCTTTTACTTATTTCCTGATAATTTGTTTCCAATTTTTTCTAAATCAGTTACAAAATTTTTGTTTTTTAATTTATTTGGTTTTATCTATTTTCGTTAAATTCAGAATGTAGACGTAAGTAACATATGTCACCTATTCCGAAATGTGTTTCTATTTATTTCAAGGGAAATAAAAACAGTAATACACGGTTTTACTCATCATGTTAAAGCAATAGTTGTGCTTTATCACAATATTGGTGATTTTAGTGGAGGTTTAGCGTGTTTACGTTACTATGTGGCGAAAAAACTTAACTCTGTTAAGAAATGTGTTTATCTGACGGCGTTGGAAAAGTTTTTTGGGGGTGTTTATGTCTTTAAAGTGTCTAGTTATTTTTTATCCGGGTTAGTTTCGTATTCTTATGATGGGCTCATCACTAAAACGTTTATATGGATATATATATATTTATATGGAACGCGGTATATGTATCGGTCTCGTTAACCATTTAACCACACAATCGTTCTTACCAGTTTTTTTACCGGACTCAGTTGTGATCCCATGTTTGTCTCGTCACTCAGTCCGTTTTATATATGGAATTGATATATGAATCGGTCGTGTTAACCATTCGGCCACACGACCGTTCCGTTCTTGCTAGATCATGGTCTACAGTCATGGTTATATAGCGACATCGTGCGGTAACATATTTATTAACACATTGCGTCCAAACTTAAATTTTACGGATCGCAACGTAATGCTTATTCCCACACGTTGGTTACTTTTGTTTTATTTGAGTTTAATTCACTTTGGGTTCTGCACATCTAGATAAGACCTTGTATGGAATGATTACTAAGTTTAGCTTGGCATTAATGCCCAAAATCTTATCGTTGGATCTATTGATTTTACATGTAACTGGTACTAAGTTATTCATGTCAATTACTAAATACAGTCGATTATTACAAAGTACTGAAGGGGCGAACTACAACAAACTACATAGTAGTCAAGGGCATTTACACAGGTGTTTAATAAAAATCATTGAGTTCCGACCCCTGAATAGGAAATCAGATATTCTTTAATATAGGATTCGATAGGCAATTCATGTTTATCCCTGTGAATGGGAAAACCAAGGGGTTTAACACACGAGCAATCATCAGTTTACCTTGCGCCCACCGTCGGGTTACCGGAGCTATTGCAGTATTTTATAGATGATACACACTTTCCCTTAATTTAGTAGAACCCATTAGTCTGCTGGGTTCAGACAATGTCCGTTAAGTGTCCAAGGATACAACCGACTAGCTAGCGACCAATTTTGAACCTAAAACCTTACGGTTAAAAGGCATCGCACTTAACCACCAGACTATACGATCGGTCACAGGTGTTAACCGGTTTGCCTTGTCTATCGAGGACTTAATCACAGCTAAACGCACAATCTGCATGGGCTGTCGACATTTTTAGGTCAATCGATATGAGCGTCGATAGTCTGCAGGCTGTCAGGTGTTGGGATGGAAACTGTTCGTATATGGATTCCACGAGAAAGGAACTTATAGGACAACACCCTAATTCCATTTATTCAAAGGGTTTTACTAAAACTAAAAACGCATCTGGGAATATACAAAACATTGCAATAGCTGCGGTAACCCGACGGTGGGTGTGAGGTAATCTGATGATTACCTATGTGACTACACCCCTACACGTTTTCCATTTTTATGGTGATAAAACATGAATATCTATCTAGAGTATTTTTCAAAAAAATCCGAACTGCCATATTAGATATGGTATTTAAAACGTTAAGTTCACTATTTTTGTCTTTTATACAAGATAAGAAGATGATAGACCAATTTTATTATTTTGACAGAAGAAGCAGACAACGACCTCAAACGAGAGTTAAAAATTAAATCAATAAAGAAAAGTATGGAGTGAAGCGACAGTACAGAGTTGTACTTGGATAAATTGCATAGATTATTTATTCAATGAAGTAATGGTGTATTATGCTATGAGTTTACATACTATGTGAACCTGCTATTCTTTTTGAATGATATACAACATTACTGATGGACGGTCTTGGCATTAGGAAGCTGAACCCACACATTTACCTTTACATAAAAATAAGATCACACATATCGTATTAGTATGGAAAAGGAGGATATTCATGTTTATCCCGTGAATGGGAAAACCAAGGGGATTTACAAGCTTACAATCATCAGATCACCTCGCACCCACCGTCGGGTTACCTGAGCTATTGCAGTGTGTTGTATAATTGAGACATTCCTTCAATTTAGTAGAACCCGTTTATCGACTGGCTTCAGCCTTCAGGCAATGTCCGTTAAGTGCCTTGCCCAAGGAAACAACCGACTAGCTAGCGACCAGTTTCGAACCTGCAACCTTTCGGCTGAAAGGTGACGCACTTAACCACCAGTCTAATCTGTTATTACAGGAAATATCATAAAAAATGGTTATCACAAGGACAATCGTCAAAATGCTACAAATTATATTAAAAAATTGTTTAGTACAGGGTATAATAGAATAGAATATTCACGTTTATCCCCGTGAATAGGAAAACCAAGGGGGTTAACGCACGGGCAATCGTCAGATCACATCGCGCCCACCGTCGGGTTACTGAAGCTACTGCAGTGTGTTGTATAATTGAGACATTCCTTTAATTCGGTAGAACCCATTAAGATTGCAACATTTATACCATTTGCTGCAGCTAATTTGTGGTCATCTTGTGCCTAATCTTTAGTGTTTGATCTGTCCTGACTTACCGTGGGAAATATTCCAATATGTCTCCGATAATGTGCACTTTGAATCTTCCCGGAGGGTTGGGTTTTATTCTTGATTACTTGAAACCATGACAAAACACACAGATAATTACTAATTCATTATATGTGACCACGGAATAATAAACACCAAAGGGGCCATATAGCTTAGGGGACCGCCGCCAGGCTTCTATTGGCTTCTTAATGCAAAAACCACAACACTTAACTGTGTGGGAGCTCGGCTTTTTCTTTTAGTTAGGGGGTTGGGTTAGGGGTTATATCTCACCTTAACCTTGGGTTTGAGCCGAACCAGCGCAATAGACAGACTTATCCTTTGCTGTCTAAAGTTCGCCTGCCAAGACTAGGCAGCCACTCAACTGTATAACAAAACTGTCCTCTTGACTTGGTACAGAATATACAGTTTAGACTTCTAAAGATAGATTTATTTTCCAGTGGTAAAACGATCAGAAAATCAGTACTTTGTTAAGTTTGTTATTTTAGGTAGTCTGACAAGCAGCAATTCGGTAATTTGGTTAGTTATTGTAAGTTATATCTTGGAGTGAAAATGTTGGGGTATATATAGCGATCCAAATGAATGCACGAAAAAGGGCAAACTGCAACGTTGCGATAACAGTACACAATAGATTCGTACTGGCGTCAGTTAATTACTGTTTCGTACATAGATAATTACTCACGGCGGTACAAACAGAGGCACGACAGCTTTCTAAAATAATTATACACGTAACAGATTGCAGCTGGCAAACGTATACGTCGATTAAATAAACGATAAACTATACAAGGCAGTCGAATATGCGACATACATCCTTTCTTCCATGTGTTTTTAACTTTTAAATAAATAGAATCAAACACATGTTGTCGAATATCGACTGCCTTGCTGCAGGAATAAAAAAACGTTCACGACTCCACAGGTCAGAGCATTCCGTCCGTTGCATCTGCAAAACTAAAACAGGACATTTGGGCGCAAAAACAGACACAACAAACAAGCAGAATATTCGGTTATCATCCTGTCTGTGGGTGCGTGATGGTGTGTATGACTGATATGTAATAGTGAATAAGACGGCTGTCGTCTCTCAGTACCAGGGTCAGTGATGCCGCGATCACGAACCGAATCCGGGTCACCCGGAACAGAACGACCACCGACCAAACCTTTTAACGCAGGGCCAATTTGCCTAATTGCCTGTATGGTCCAAAAAATACCCCAGAACATAGACATACACAGGGAGAAACAAAAAAAGGATAATTATCTCTAGGCATTATCAGACCGTCAGTACAGTTGGAAACTGTAGCTGCCACTTCCCCCATATCTTTATTTTGAAACCACAAACGCCTCATTTTAATGAGGTGTCACATAACTCCTTTTTATAAGTGAGTTTCATAAATGGACAGCCGAGCTGGTCTGCGTATCACTCTACCAAAACGGGTTCGTCTGACAGGTTGTTCAATGTCCTGTTCTTCCGGTACGTTTGAGAGCATTTGTTGAACAGAAGTATTTGCATCAACGGCTATTCTGGTGATGTCATTTTCACCAGCTACCGAAATATCGCCAGGTGAAAATGCCGGCGAAGCGGTTAAATCTAAAAGTGCGTTGGCTGACTTAAGGCGATCTATCGACACCGTGGTTTGTCTGTTACCAAAATCTATGGTAAAAAACTTGCGCTCTCGATCTAACACGCGAAAGGGACCCTGATAAGGACGCTGTAAGGAACGCTTAACAGCATCAACACGGACAAAAACGTGCGAACATGTCCACAGACTAGGATCAATATACTTGTTCGCGTTACTCGGGCGTCTGGGTAATGTGGGCCGCAAAGAAGACATATGCTTATTCAGACCTTGTAAAAACGCACTATGGTCATTCGAAATTTCCGGTTCTTCGAAAAATTGGCCAGGTAACCTTAGTGTGCTACCATAGACAAGCTCTGCGCTGGAGCACTTCAGGTCCTGCTTATGTGCAGCCCGTAAACCAAGTAAAATCCATGGTAGATTATCCAACCAACCATGTCCGTTGTCCTTAGCCATGATAGACGCCTTAAACGTCCTGAAAAATCGTTCCGCAATTCCATTCGATTGAGGATGGTAGGCCGTCGTGTGGATCAACTTACAACCTAAAAACTTAGCCATATCAGTCCACAAAGAGGAGCAAAACTGGGTACCGCGGTCACTAGTCAACTGCGACGGACAACCAAAGTGAGCGACGTAATGTAGACAAAAGGCGTTCACAACGGTTTCAGCATCTATATTAGTCAATGGGACAACTACAGGGTACCGAGTAAATCTGTCAATTGCGAGGAGGACATATCTATAACCCCCGCATGAAGGCATTGGGCCCGCGATATCCACGTGTACCGAATGGAAACGCACAGACGGAACTGGGATGGTCTCTATTTTCGAAAACGTGTGGCGTCCTACTTTAGACTGCTGACACGACAAACAGGCCTTAGTAAAATCACGGATATCAGCATTCATTGCCTTCCAAACAAAACGCTCTCCAATAAGTTTCTGTGACCCTCTTATACCAGGGTGCGCAAGAGAATGAAAATGCCTGAAAACAGTGCGCGTAAGACTTTCCGGGACAAATGGGCGGAAATTTCCCAAAGACACGTCACCCCACAACGAAACTCCAAACTCGGGGACAAAACGGGATTCCAAAATTAAATCTGTGTCGGGCGAGTCACGAAGTAAACGAATGGATTCATCTACATCCTGTTCTACAGCCATAGCCACGTAGTCAATATCCGGTGTGTCTATAAAAACGGCATTAACATGAGGTCGCGATAAAAAGTCAGCCACCGCATTTTCTGAACCACTTAAATGTTCAATCCTGCAATTAAACTCAGACACAAAACTCAAGTGGCGACTTTGCCTGGGCGTTGCTAAGTCAAGGCGTTTAGACAGGGCGGAGACCAACGGTTTGTGATCCGTAAAAATTGTAAAAGTCCGAGATTCAAGATAATACCTAAAATGCTTCAATGAACTGTAGACTGCCAACAGTTCCAAGTCGAAAGCGCTGTACTTACACTCAGGCGGAGATAATTTTCTCGAGAAAAACGACAAAGGTGCCCATTTATCGTCGTCAACCTTTTGTTCAAGCACGCCGGCAACCGCTACGGTACTAGCGTCGGTTACCAATCTAATTTCGGCGTCGGCTATCGGGAAAGCAAGTGTCACGTCATGAGCTATAGCCAGCTTAACTTTATGAAACGCGGCGTACGGCTGTCATTGTTCCAAACGAGGGGAGCGCGCTTACCGAGCTTAGGCGAAATCATTGCATTCAATGGAGCCATCGTCGTAGCGTAATGCTTTACGAATTTCGAGTAGAAATTGCAAGCTCCGATAAAACCTCTTAGACCACGCACATCAACAGGAAGCGGAAAATCAGCAATGGCGGCGACTTTCGATGCAGGAGTCTTAATACCGTCCTTGTTAACAGTATGACCAAGGAAATCTAATGTGTCAACACCGAAAACACACTTCTCCTTATTTAAAATTAGGCCAAACTTTTCCACGCGCTCAAATACCGCCAAGAGATGCTCAATATGTTGTTCCCTACTTGTACTGTGAACAATTAGATCATCTATATATACGAAAAGAAAAGGAAGGTCGGAAAACACTTTATCCATTAGCATTTGGAAAGTTGCACCACTATTTCGCAGACCTAAACTTAATCGCGTAAACTCGTATAATCCGAATTGGGTAATGACCGCTGTCTTATGGATATCAGACGGTCTTACAGGGACTTGAAAATAACCAGACTTTAAGTCTAATTTACTGAAAATTGTGGCACCATTTAAATTGGACGTCAAATCAGCCAAAAGTGGGATAGGATATCTGGATGGGACTGTAACCAGATTCAGCATCCTGTAGTCAACAGTCACACGAAACCCCTCACCTTTCTTAACTAGGTGGAGTGGACTGGCATAGGCGGAGTTAGACCGGCGCAAAATACCCTTTGAAACGAGCTTAGCGATCTCTTCTTTCGCTGCCTTTAATTTAACAGGGTCAAGTCGCCGAACACGGGAACGAACAGGATAACTAGTAGTTTCTAATTCATGAACCACGTCGTGCTTGACTGGTTCACGTATCCTATCTTCGTCAAAGGCGGCGGGAAACAAATCAAAAATTTGGGAAAACTCCTTAACGTCGGAAACCATAACTTTAGGGCGAACAGGCTCGCTTATTTTTACAGACTGAGGCACAGCAACGGGTGTGGGGGCGGAACAAATAGACTCAGGACGCGGAGTGACAGACTGGCCAGGCTTAGGGCGGCGGTACTTATTATGACCGCGAAAATTCCGCTTATCATTGGCATTAGAACGGCCATGCCTGGCGCGGACGTAACTCTTATTCCTGAAACGGTCAAACGGGGGCAGACGAGAGAGACGGCGATTACGCACGTCTATGACACAGCCAAAATGGGCAAGAAAGTCATTACCTAGAATGGGATATCTTACATTGGCTACTTGGAACCTCCAGCGAAAGGAACCTACGCCACGAAACGACACATCCAATTTCCTAACACCAAACGTCTCGATATTAGTCCCATTTAATGCACAAAGCTTAGAGCCATATCTTTGAAAAAACCTGTCTCTTGCAAGAGGCGGAATTATAGATACCTCTGATCCAGTATCGACAACAAACGACAAACCATTAATGCTGTCACGCACAAAGAATAATCCAGATTTCTGCTGAAAATTATCAAAGCAAGAATTAGCTGCAAAACGCGCTCGTTTATGATTCGCTGGTATCCGAAACGAGCGCGAAATTAGTTTTTTGGCATAGTCGAGTCAGAACTTATCCAATCACAAGGTTGAACGCATCTCATCGAGCATTCCTACCAAAACGGATATGGTAATGGCACAATCTGCGCTGGTCCCGAGAGAAGTTACGAGGACCTGGGCGGCGATTATTACGGAAACTACCACGACGTTGTAATTGCGAGGGCGGCAAGTCTTGGGGGTGATAACCTGAACGACGACTATCATAATTGTCCGGTGGTCGATCATAAACCGGACGCGGCGCATTGTGCGTTAAATTTTGCAGCGACTTAGTGATGCTTTCTAAACGCCTCTCTAAAGAAACGTTTATAAGCTCCTGCTTTCTTAAGTGTAAGGCACCTTCTAAATGCTCCGACCTACGTCCAGACAACATCGTGTCTGCTCTCGCGGCTAAATCATCAAGACTGAGATGACATAATGCTTTTAACACAATAGACACATCTGGCGGCAAACATTTTAACAACCGGTTACGCATAAATCTAACCCACGACTCATGATCTCTGTTTGATCCAAGCAGTGATTTCATTTTAATTACAAAATCACTGGGCGAGTCTTCACCGATTTCAGTTGTCTCCATCAAAATTTCTAGTTTTTGATCCTCACTATGGCCGTAACGCTTTAATAGCGCAGACTTAAGGGAATCATACGGGTTAGACGACAAAGCATCAGTGCAATTGACAACGCGAGTGTATTGTGACTCGTTTAACGCCATCAATACAGACTCGTATTTGCCAGCCTCCGATAGGACATTATTATTTAAAAAAATTAACTCTGAACGAGTAAACCAGTGCTCTGGACTGGATTCCCAAAAACGCGGTAATTCTACCGTTTTAGCCTTAGCCCTAACATAATTTCCAGACGGGGCAAGAGCTAAAGTTTGGTCAAAGTCACAGGTCTGGGGAAAATCAGGACTCATGGCAGTATCCTCGTTAAAGGGATTTCGGCTAGAAGCCTCGTTAAAATGGGTGGTGGGTGTAACGTTCGTTTGCGGATATGCAGGCAGATTCGGAGCACGATCAAAGACATCACTAACCTGGCCGCGTTGAGGAACAGCTGACTCGGGTATTATTGGCGTCGAAAAAGGTGCTTCACTGAAACGCCTCTGTGATGTGTTTTTCGGCCTGGAGAAAGACAAACCGAATTTATGCATGGTTGCTAATGCTAGTTCTTACGCACAAACAACCTGAATCAGTCCGCAAAAGACAAAAGTTAAAATTCTCAGACCTGATAACGTGAAGCTGGGTTACACTCACGAAAGGTCTTCGTTAAAATAAAATAGATATTTATATAAAAAATAAAATAGTTACAAAATTACGATACTCTTGTAGAAAAACGATGTCTTCTTCTGGCTCTTTATCGACGTCTCGACGCTGATCCGTGGAAACAAACGTGTATTCTTGGTTTTCTACAAACCGTACTCGAAATCTTGGCGTAGACAACTTCTTTCTTGATTTAAAATTTAAAATGTTCTGATCTTCCTCGACTCTTCTTGTAAAAGCAGACAAAGTTCAAATGTACAGTTCTTCTTTCTTCTAAAACTTCAGGATGAAGCTTGCGTTTTATTACTTTTTTCTTCCGTTTAGGTTGCGTGTTCACTCACGATTCTTAGGGTCATCAATGTGGGAGCTCGGCTTTTTCTTTTAGTTAGGGGGTTGGGTTAGGGGTTATATCTCACCTTAACCTTGGGTTTGAGCCGAACCAGCGCAATAGACAGACTTATCCTTTGCTGTCTAAAGTTCGCCTGCCAAGACTAGGCAGCCAATAGGAGGCGTTCAACTAATTATTTTCCCTATCTCTCCAATGCAAACTGACCTCACAAAAACGACTGTCACTCAAAATCCTGACATAGGAAGTCTTAGATTTTTTCACAATTTAAAATTGAAGCTTGGATCTGCAACCTAAACTCAAACCCCTACAAAATTTTGTTTAAAAATTTTGAGCCCATACCCCTTCGTACATCGGCAACTTTTTTCCAACAAAACAGCTAGCAGATGCACATTCAACACCTTTATTTTACAAAGCACTGCTCCACGATTACAAAACTTTACAGCTAAACGAGAACACCGGCGCGCAGCCTAGCACATGCTGCTTTCAACAAAACAAACATTGGGGAATCACCACCATTGTTACTCAGCAAAACACTAGTTTAAAAACAATGACTCATGGAGGGTACCACTCGTCACATCCTGCCGTTCATAGAGGTCTTAATTGGTTATACGCCATCTTGGAAACGGTGACCGCTCCAGTTTGGTTTAAACTGTTTGAACTTACT
>CH003335.1:416826-434984 GCA_000149265.1 Ciona savignyi | reverse complement strand
GTCAGTGCTGTGTGAGTTGAACCCTTGAGAACTCGAACTTGTGTGAGTTGATACTTGTGTGGGTTGATACTTGTGTGGGTTGATACTCGTGTGGGTTGATACTTGTGTGGGTTGATACTCGTGTGGGTTGATACTTGTGTGGGTTGATACTTGTGTGGGTTGATACTTGTGTGGGTTGATACTCGTGTGGGTTGATACTTGTGTGGGTTGATACTCGTGTGAGTTGATACTTGTGTGAGTTGATACTTGTGTGAGTTGATACTTGTGTGAGTTGATACTTGTGTGAGTTGATACTTGTGTGGGTTGATACTTGTGTGGGTTGATACTTGTGTTTGTTGATACTTGTGTGAGTTGATACTTGTGTGGGTTGATACTTGTGTGAGTTGATACTTGTGTGAGTTGATACTTGTGTGGGTTGATACTTGTGTGGGTTGATACTTGTGTGGGTTGATACTCGTGTGGGTTGATACTTGTGTGGGTTGATACTTGCTGTGGGTTGATACTTGTGTGGGTTGATACTTGTGTGGGTTGATACTTGTGTGAGTTGATACTTGTGTGAGTTGATACTTGTGTGGGTTGATACTTGTGTGGGTTGATACTTGTGTGGGTTGATACTTGTGTGAGTTGATACTTGTGTGAGTTGATACTTGTGTGAGTTGATAGTCGTGTGGGTTGATACTTGTGTGGGTTGAAACCTGAATGGGTTGAAACTTGTGTGGGTTGAAACTTGTGTGAGTTGAAACTTGTGTGGGTTGATACTTGTGTGAGTTGATAGTCGTGTGGGTTGATACTTGTGTGGGTTGAAACCTGAATGGGTTAAAACTCGTGTGGGTTAAAACTCGTGTGGGTTAAAACTTGTGTGGGTTGATACTTGTGTGGGTTGATACTTGTGTGGGTTGATACTTGTGTGGGTTGATACTTGTGTGAGTTGATACTTGTGTGAGTTGATACTTGTGTGAGTTGAATCTCGTGTGGGTTGATACTTGTGTGGGTTGATACTTGTGTGGGTTGATACTTGTGTGAGTTGATACTTGTGTGAGTTGATACTTGTGTGAGTTGAATCTCGTGTGGGTTGATACTTGTGTGAGTTGATACTTGTGTGAGTTGATACTTGTGTGAGTTGAATCTCGTGTGGGTTGATACTTGTGTGAGTTGATACTTGTGTGGGTTGATACTTGTGTGGGTTGAAGCTTGTGTGGGTTGATACTTGTGTGAGTTGAATCTCGTGTGGGTTGATACTTGTGTGAGTTGATACTTGTGTGGGTTGATACTTGTGTGGGTTGAAGCTTGTGTGGGTTGAATCTCATGTGGGTTGATGTTTATAATGGTTGTGTGGAATGATACTTATGTCGGTTAATGATCAAGGGTGTTGACAGTCCTGTGGGTTGATACTCGAATACTGGCGTAGCTTGAACGTTCAACCGCAACGAAAATATACATTCTTAAATAAATTATTCTCAGAAATTGGACGGCTGCAACAAAATGACTTGTTACAAATGTCGAGCGTATTTTTGCTGGATATGCATGACAGTGCTGGACCAAGCCAATCCGTACAGACATTACAACGATTTTAATAGTCAGTGCAATAAACGACTCTTTGAAGGTGCGGACCTTGATGACGAAGAAGAGCATTATTTGATGTATATTTAAACTCTTGTGTCATTTTTATTTAAGTTAATTCTTTCTTAGTGAACGCACGATATTACTAAATCCCTGCTTATTTCTGCATTTGTTATTTCTTTCCGATTGCACTATATATAATAACAAAAACCGTTTAGTTTTTTTGGCGCCAATATTATGATATTTATCTATGTTTTATCCCCATTGGTACGTAAAGGCGGGGAGCATACGCTAATTACTTTTGCGAATACTTAAGCGTTATTACGCTGGTTACCGGACCTATTGTATGGAGTTAAATATAAGTTTGATTTCGTACAGCCCAATAATCTTTTGGCTGCAGACGATGTCCGGTCAGTGTGTTAGGAGCAAACCAGCAGTTTCAATCACACACATTTCGGCCAAAAAAAGAATCACTAAACGACTAAGAGAAAACATAAATATCCTAGCTATAACCAGTTAGCGAGGTATTGTATTCTTCATATTTCAAAGAGTCGGTAGATAGTGTTCATTCATTTAGTTTGCGGTACAGTCTTTAAATCCGGCTAAAGTACATTCGTTTACCAGGACTACATTTCGTCTACATGTCTGTGCGGAATTCGGATTAATACCCTATCTACCGACTTTGTCCGGCCGGTTAGCCTGGCGGTTAAGTACGTTGCCTTTTAATCGAAAGGTTGCAGGTGCGAAACTGGTCGCTAGCTTGACGGTTGTGTCCTTGGGAGAAGCACTTTACGGACATTGTCTGGACCCAGCGGATTAATGGGTTCTACTAAATTGAAGTAACTTGTGGGTAAGATTTATCGTCGCCATTATTGTTTATATTATATCGATGTCACGAGGGAATAAGATCGCTATTGTATTCCCTTTTTCCCACAATTTCACCGATCTATAAAACGCTAGTTTTTTACCGCCTGAGCATTATCGTGAGGTAATCGGTCTTTTGGTAGTTTTAGTAGGTTTGGAATTATCGATTATTGTTAGGATGTGTATGACGTGCTCTGACTCCTGTTCAGTCACAATTTGAAAACCGTCATTTCAAGACTTTTCGTTTTCGCCATCATTCAAATTCGAATAAATTCATGAAGTTTTGGACAGTGACGCGTTATTTCAAACTCTGAATAAGAGACGCCGTCTAAGCATACTGCAACCTCTCACCAAGACAGGTGTTAGGAGCCAGCACCTTGTCGGATAGTTACATTGTGAATTATACACAACACACTGCAATAGCTCCGGTAACCCGACGGTGGGCGAGAGGTGATCTGACGATTGCCCGTGTGTTAACCCCCTTGGTTTTCCCATTCACGGGGATAAACATGAATATCCTATCCTACCCCCGCATCACATTGCAGCATCGAAAAATACAACAAAATATTTATGTAGTTTGCAAACCTATATAGCGTCATAAATATATGATTCTTGTATAATTTATTGAAAAAGGATTTCTCCTGTTTTGTTACGTAGTGTATGTCATGTGTGCTTTATACTGGAGACCACAAATGAACAAAGCAGTTGCTGGGGGTCGGTCTATTGTTTACCTAAGTTAACTTAGCCAGATAGTTAATTAGGCTGGTGTTAGAGTGTGACAAATATGGAGAACAGGTTATTTATATTTATTCTGAGTGATGGGATAACGCAAGTGCGCACCGTCCAGTCACATGTGCTGTTTCAGCCCGGCCGGTTAGTCTGGCGGTCAAGTGCGTCCCCTTTCAATCGAAAGGTTGTGGTACGAAACTGGTCTCTACCTATTCGGTTGTATTCTTGGACAAGACACTTTACAGACATTGCTTGAACCCAGCGGATTGATGTGTTCTACCAAATTAAAAGAACGTGTATATCATATAAAACATACTGCAATAGCTCCGGTAACCCGACGATAGGCGCGGGGTGATCTGATTGTGGGTTAACCCTCTTGGGTTTCCATTCACGGGGACAAACATGAATATCCTATCATATCTCTATATTTGAGAAGGTTTCCACTTTTTTAATCAACCATGATCTCTTTGTATTAAGGAGTCAACCAACCAGGCAGTAACACCGCCACGGCCTTTCAGGGTAGCAAATGGAAAACTGCACGTTCTAAATCTGAACACCCGTAAGTTTTAAAATTGTTGTATTTGGTATCACGGAAATAAATTGAAATAAAATAAATAAATCGATCCAACCAAGGAGAGATAAAAATGTGCAGACATTAAGAGGTAAACAAGCGTGCTTTCCCTCGAATAAACAAGGAGAAACTGAAAAAGGTTTGAAGAGGGTTTGCAATGTGACGATTTTTCAGTATTCTAATATGTCAGAAATATTGGACCAGGTTTTGGTTCAAGTTCATATTGGGTACGACGTTTAGAGAAAAGCCCACACCAATATATTGATACTATTTTGGGTTAAATTGTTTTCATTAAAAATTATTATTATGATTGAGAAGCTAAATTGCAACAACAAAAATAGGCATACCCAAAATAAATATTTTTTAAGCTACAGAACACAGTAACCTTGTCTTGAAAGCTACGGTACGGTATGGTTGATCTGCATGTGTAGTTTAGTGAAACAGGACAATTAAACTAAATGAATATTAAAATTAGGGGACACAGTTAAAAAAAATATTTTAAATTTTTCTTTGCATTTATAACATCATGCAATATAGCATCACTTATAATGACATCACGCATTATGACATCACACATTATGACATCACGCACTATGACATGACGCATTATGACATGACGCATTATGACACAACGCATTATGACATCACTCATTATGACATCACACAATATGACATCACGCATTATGACATCACACAACACAAGTAGGCGGCAGGGCGTCCCAGACACCAGTTTGCAGACACGTGACAGAAGAAGAGCCGACCAAACGTCGGCCATCGTCGCACGAGAAGTTGCAGATCGTACCCAATGCGTTGTTGCTTGTGCTACAAGTCTTGAAGCCGAATGCTGGAGTTGCGAGACCAGGGAAGCACTGATATACTGGCGGTTGGAAATGTTACAGATTAAAAGCTGTGTAAAGTTTATGTTCTTACAAAAAGGGAATTCAAAGATACATTAATTTATACAAAAATGACGGGAAATAAATGATCTAATAGTTTTCTAATAATTTTTGTTTGTTATCGGTACACCTTTGGATGTTCCTAAAGCCACGTCTACATTAAGGCTAAAGAGGCAAGGGTTAAGCTTATATCTTACTTCCCGCTAAGCCCACGCATGGTTCTCTGCATCGATTTTGCTTTCGCGTGGTTCGTTACCACAACACATGCGTAAAAATGCGCCCATAGACACATCTGGCGTGAAAATTAGGCCAAGCAATCCTTACCCTGCGTCAGTTTAAAGGGCTCTGCCATACCAAACTTGTACAAGACACCACCAAGTAAAATATCCCGATATCAGCAAAACAACACTTACTTGAACAACTGCCTAGATTGGCAGTCCAGGTGCCAGCGCCGAGACACAGAGCCCTACTGGGACCATTGGGTCTCCACCCATCTTCACACACCAGGACACACTCCGAGCCATACCGGTTGGTCTCTGATTGTCCAGGACCCAACCCACATATTATCCTTCCCCCAACCTGCACCTCTTCGATCTCATCACAGTAAATAGCTGGAAATGCATTAACTTATTAATGTTTGCGTTTGTAATTACTATACAAGAAGATCGGAGACTTGGCCGACATCTAAAAAGGATGCGACAATCATCCACTGACTAGTTGTTTCCTCGGAAAAGTCATACATCGTCTGGACCCAGTGGATTAATAGGCTCTACCTTAATTAAAGGTACGTCTTAATAAAATTAAAAACACATTGCAATACCGGTAAACGCGATTGCATGTATAACTAGAGAGTGTCAACCACGTGTTTAACCACCACTATTTGTAAAACACATGTTGTATGACATATATTCATGCTTCAGGGTCCCTAACCACAATTTGTATTTTATACACTGTGTTTGTAGTTATTGTTTCTGCAAGCATAAACGCATGGGTCCCATAGTTATCAAACCAAACTTTTTTTCATGTGTAGTTAAAAAAAGAATAAACGTCTAAAATTTACGAACATTTCACCACAAATGTTTTAAATTAAACCTTATTTTTAAGCGCTGTAGTGAAATGAAGCTAAATTGCCAAAACAGACCGAAATAGTTTTTCATGGTTTCAGGGAATTCCCCTAAGTTTAGTAGATAAGTTCCTGTTTTTATATATGTGGGCAATGTTATGTAACAATTCTTAAAGTTTTAATCCGATTTGTCGACTCCTTGTTGGAGATGTCAGTGCGATATGGCATGCCTGTCATAATCATAATTCAGGAACATATCTTCGTTTTCAAGGAAATTACCCTAAGTAAATGTTTTCTTTTTTTTAATTGGCACAAAGTGTCTAATGGCCTAACAATTCGCCAAATCTGATCAAATTAGAGCAGCCGTTTAAGCGCTATGTCCTCAGAAGCTAATTTATTAGAAATAAAACGTTTTGGTTTTTAACGTCTCAGGGAAATTCCCCAAAATTCATTACCAAAAATTTTGGTTTCTGCATATCCAGACCATGTTCTCTTACAAATGTCAAATTTTTATCGCGATTCCATTACTCCTTTTGGTAGATGTCGGGGCGACATGGCATGCTTGACACAATCATGATTTGGAACAAAATCCTATTTTTTAGGGTATTTCCCTAGGTAATTTTTTTATTTCTTTTAAATGTTAAATCAGTGACTAATGCACTTACATTTCACCAAATCTGATTCAAATTGTAGCAGTCGTTCAAACGCTTTCACCAAAAAAGGCTAATTTTTAGGAAAAAAATATCGTTTTGGTTTTTAACGTCTCAGGGGAATTTCCCTAGATTCATTACCCAAAATTTTGGTTTCTTCTTATCTAGACCATGTTCTGTTACAAATGTCAAATTTTTATTGCGATTTCATTACTTCTTTTGCTAGATTTCGGGGCAACATGGGCATGCTTGTCACAATCTTAATTAGTAAACAAAATCCGATTTTTAGGGTATTTCCCTGGATAATTTTTTTATTTTTTTATAAGTGTTAAATCAGTGACTAATGCACTTACATTCCACCAAATCTGATTCAAATTGTATTGGTCGTTTAAGCGCTATGCCCAAAAAAGGCTATTATTTTAGAAAAAAATACCGTTTTGGTTTTAACGTCCCAGGGGAATTCCCCTAGATTTATCTCCCAAAATTTTGATTTCTGCATATCTAGACCATGTTGTCCAACAAATCACCGAGTTTCATTGCGATTCCATTAACCCTTCTGGTAGATGTCGGGGCGACATAGCATGCCTGTCACAATTATCATTTAACAGCAAAAGTTTAATTTTTAGGGTATTTCCCTAGGTAATTTTTTTATTTCTTTTAATTGTCAAATCAGTGACTAGTGCACTAACATTCCACCAAATTTGATTCAAATTGGAGCAGCCGTTCAAGCGCTATGGCCTAAAAAGCTAATTTTTTAGAAAAAAATGACCGTTTTGGTTTTTAACGTCCAAGGGGAATTCCCCTAAATTTATTACCCAAAATTTTGGTTTCCGCATATCTAGGCCATGTTGTCTAAAAAAATCACCAAGTTTCATTGCGATTCCATTATTCCTTCTGGTAGATGTCGGGGCGCCATGCCATGCCCGTCAAGCGTTTGACGAAGAAAAAAAAGAAAAAAAAAAAAACGGACAAAAACAATATGTGTCCCATTTTTTCAAATGGGACCCATAATAATGTCTAGAGCCATTTTCCATCCAAGGGGACGAACCATAAATGTTTGGATTAATAAGCTCTACCAAATTGAAGGAACGTGTCCATCATACACATCACACTGCAATAGCTCCGGAAACCCGACGGTGGACGCGAGGTGATCTGACGATTGCCTGTGTGAATATCCTATCCTATATAAACACCCTTTTACAAGCTAATAAAGTTACTTAAAAAGTTAACGTACTTTCACCTAACATCATACCCTAACACAATAATCAAAAATTTTAAAACAAAGTTTCGTATAAACTCAACGCACGCTCGCATATTGGGTAACCCCCCTGGAATTCCCCAAATCCATCTCCGTCGGTGTCGGCTGAACAGGTTGAGCTCGTAGCGCCCACTATTTCGAAGCCAAGATCGCAAAAGAAGTTGCAGATGCTGCCATAGACGTTCTCGTTGGTACAGAACACAAGACCGTCTTGAGGGTTTACAAGGACAGGGTGGCATCGTAATACTGCGAGGATGGTTTTTACTTACTTTAACTCGCATATCGCCATGGCTAATGATATACACTAACAAATTCAGTTGAACTGTATGTTTATATATACTGCAACCACTTCCTTCATGCACAAACCATTAAAAAATGCATTACATTGTTTTTATTATTTACCATTTTGTTGAGTAAATCACTTGTTTCTATTGTTTACTAACAATACACACTGACGAATATAAGATAGGCTTCTCGAGTTTATCTTACCAAAAAAAAAGCGAAATAATAATCCGCTAAGCTAATCGGTCGGATGTAGCATGAAGCAAGTGTAAATGAAACATACCGCAGCAGCTCGGGCACTTAACCCGAGCACTTACGTTCGCAACTTGGTTCCAATTCGCTCCACGTTCCGTCCGAGCGACAAGTCCTTCTCTCTGCTCCCACCAAGCGATAGCCAGGCGCACACTGATAAACACACTCGCTCTCGAATAGGTTGCTGTAGCTACAATCCACCGTGCCATTCTTAGGCGCCACACTTAAAGGCGAGCATTCATTGCCTGAATGTTTAAACAGAAATCAAACATTTAGCTTCGCCAAGACACAACTAGAATAATAGGAAGTAGCAATTAGGGGATTGGGGAGCAAAAGGTGGTAGGATTGAAACCAGCATCCCGCACATTCCTTGCAAAGTACGGAAGTCACGAAACGGAAACTAGTCGCCCTTGAATCCCTATCCCAATGCATCAAACTAGTCAAATAATCCAACAAACCAGGAAAATATGAAACCCACATACTTTTTTACCGGGCCAAGGTTAATGGGCTTGTCACTAAGATAGTTTTTATATAGTTGGTATATGTATCGGTGGCGTTAACCATTCGACCAAACGACCATACCGCCCACATACTTTTACAAGTCGGTGTTTTCTCCGAGACGCTCCACTGGCCAGTCCCGTCGCTGTTAGGTTCGCCGCACAACACCACGTCGTGGCCGACCAGCGAGTAACCCGGGTTGCATTCGAAGAAACAGGTGCTGCCGTACAGAAGACCACGGGTGCACGAGATGCTGCCGTTGGTCGGCGAGTTCTGGGCTTGGCAGCTTATCTCTGGAGAATCGAGGGGTGTTTAAACACACGACTGGATGATATGGGATGGGATAATGTTTTTAACTATAGACAAACAAATGTAGGGGTGTCTGTGTCAAGCAGGTTGCTTAGTCGGTTGGCTTCCTTAGAGGCACTTATATTACGATTCCAGAAAATTATGGGGTGGAACTAAATTTGAAGGTTTTTAATTATATACAGTGTATTGTTATAGCTCCAGTGATCAGACGGTGGGCAGAAAGTAATCTGACGAATAATTGTGATAATGCCCTCTGCGTTTTCCCATTTACGGGAATAAAACATAAATATTATAAAAAAAGTTTTAAAGCATAACTTTGTATGATCAAATGGTTAACCGATCCATATGTCTATTTTTACATAAACATTTAGTTATGAGCACATCATGGGTTCAAAATTTAGCACGGTGAAAAAGAATAATGAATAAAATAACCATCATCATATCTATTTACTGTGTAATTTACAATGGGAATAATATACAGATTTACTCATTTAAGGGTATAATCACCAGCTTTAATCCCACTACGTTTTAGGATAGGATATTCATGTTAATCCCAATGAATAGGAAAACCAAGGGGGTTAACACACGGAAAATCGTCAGATCACCTAGAACCCATTTATCCGCTGGGTTCAGGCAATATCGGTTAAGTGCCATGCCGAACCGACTCGCTAGCAACCAGTTTTGAACCTACAACCTTTCGGTTGAAAGGCGTCGCACTAAACTGCCAGACTATCTGGTCGGTTTTGGCAAATGGATCAGGTAACACAAAGAGAGGGAAAGGAGGGTGGAAAACTGCTTACTAAAACTATGAAAACTGTACGGTCCTTTGGCCGAATGGTTAGCGCGACCGATACATATACCAAATCACATACAAAAAACGGTCATTGTGCCTAGCCCATCATGGGTTCGAAACTTGGCTCAGTAAAAAAAAACATGAAAAGTAATATTTATCCTTCCCCACAACTAATCTCAAGCAAAGAACTGAGCCTAACTCAAACACTAATTCTACTGCTCAACTCTTCGTTGTACTGGGAGGTTTACCTCCTCCTCTTGTTTAAGTTTCCCAGATGGTTAGACAATCTACAAATGACCAACTGCTGAAGAAAGGATAGGAGAATAGGATATTCATGTTTATTCCCATGAATGGAAAAACCAAGGAGTTAACACACAGGCAATCGTTAGATCACCTCGTGCCCTCCGTCGGGTTACCAGAGCTATTGTGGTGAGCTAGGTATAAATCACACGTTCCTTCAATTTGGTAGAACCCATTTATCCGCTGGGTTCAGGCAATTGATACAACCGACTACCTAGCGACCAGTTTCGAAACCTGCAACCTTTCGGTTGAAAGGCATCGCACTAAACCACCAGACTAACCGGTCTGACAAGAAACCAGATGAAAAAGTGGAAACTGACCTCTACAAGTAGGTGGTTGTGCGTCCCAATCTCCAACACCGTTGTTGTCATTATCGTCGCATGTTATAATGTCATTGCCACGTAAAAAGAAGCCATTGTCACATGAGAAGTGGCATTGTGAGTCAAGTTGATTAAAATCCGTGCAGTTTATGCTTCCGTTGGTTGGCGCGCTTTGGATAGGGTTGCATATCACCTCTGGAATGGAAACGGAAGTGTTAACTGTCTTATGAAACAGTTAGTGCTGAGCAGTTAGTGCTCATATTTGTATACTATATAAAATTTTATTTAAAAATTAGATTAGAGATAATGAATATTGGGTCCGAATTTTGCTTCGATAAAAAAATGAAAAAAATAACTTATTATTAAGTTGGATTAAAAAAATTAACTTATTATTAAATTGGATTAAATAAATTAACTTATTATTAAATTGGATTAAAAAAATTAACTGATTATTAACCCTTTAACTGCCGCTGTCGACTCAAGTCGACAGCGCCAAAAATTACATAAGTAGAAAAGTATACGGCCGATTTTGATCAGTGAGATGGCGCTGGAGAGCTGAATAATTTCTGCGTTTACCAATATAAGATGATATATAGGTTTGCATTTGATATTTTTTAGTTATTTGAGTTTAAAAAATGTATACATATATGTGTGATTTTTAGTTGTATTAATTAGTTTTAATTTTGATTTTAGTCTCCGATTAGTTGATAACTATTGTCGTCATGGTTCGCTTGTTTAGTTTGAAAACAAACCTTTCGTTTTTTGCTTGTACATTTTGGATTAGGCTATTTTTTGAGCTCATGGAGAGTAAAAACAGGTATTCTGTTGAAGAAACTGCCCTTTTGTTGGCTGATAATGATTCTGGAAGCAGTTGTGCTTCATTTTCGAGTAGTTCTAGCCATGAAGAACCCTTTTGAAGCTGTTTTGCAGCAGTTTTGTTTTCCTGTGGCTATGTGTTTGTGTTTCATTGAGCGATTGCAAAAAAAAAAAAAATGGATTTGCGTATTACGACGTCATCAGTCAAGTTTTGACGTCATCACAAAAAGAGTAGTACAAACATGTTCCAAAGATAATCATAAATAACTTTGCTACATACTGTTTTGTTTGTAAATGAAAAAAAAGATAGTTTTTGTTGATCTAAATAGTAACACATGACGTCATTGCAGAATGTATGACGTCATCGCAATTTTACCAATGCAAATAAAAAGAAAATTTATTACTGAACAACTTTTCTGTTGATCATATAATGCTAACATCAATAGTTTTTTGAACAGAAGCTTCTAACCTAAGGTGACTTAGCCAAAAAATGACCTAAAAAACAGCCGGCAGTTAAAGGGTTAAGTTGGATTAAAACTTTTTATATTGATGCGACACACAACACTTAACATTGCAGACAGTAAAGTTGTATTAACCTACTGAATTAAGGCAATGTCCTCTACCTGCCTTGCTTAAGGAAACAACCATTTGCCAGCAACTGGTTTATATACCAAAACTATTCAGTTAGCTATAACAGAACACTTTTATTTCACAGCACTTACCATTGCAAACAGGAAAGTGATTAGACCACCCTCCGACGCCATCATTGTCAACGTCAAGACATTGAACCGAGTCAACACCGACTAAATGGAATCCTCTGGTGCACCGGAAGGCACAGGTGCTCCCACTACGCAGTGGATCTACTGCACGCTACTAACCCGCCCGGCGGGGACCAGACGATGTCGGTGCATATTATGGCTGGTGGAGGAATATAACTTGTAGAAAACTGGATATGATATTCAAGTTCTATCCCATAAATGGAAAAAAAACAGGGGCTTCATGCCTTTATCACATAGACAAATGTCAGATCCCCTCGTACCCACTGTCGCGTTACCAGAGCTATTACAGTGTTTGTATATAAATTTTCTCTATTTTAAGTATAAAGTTAAAACATACAACCTACTATTATGTGACTGGTTTTATTGCCTTTACCTTTCGGTATAATATAGTGCTACCATGCTAAGCAATCTAGTACATTTATTAGAATAAACATGAGCGAAAAGGAAAAGCGTGAGCATAAAATGTTGTGACCATTGTAAGCAATAGAAATAAGGCCACAAATAAGGAAGAGCTTGATGTTATCACACCATAACCCATTACCTGTGCAGTACGGGAACACTCCTTGCCAAGTACCAACTTTCGAGCTGGCATCACTAGTGCATACAACGGTATCGTCAACAGAGGAATTGGTGTAACCTTGGAAGCACTCGATAAATAGCTGCGATCCGACCCTCGCCCCCGTAGATGATGCGGTGTATACCCCGTTGGTGGGGGGGTCGGGGTCAGGACATGTAATCACTGGAGGTAAGAAAAAAGTAAACTACCTAAAA
The DNA here is from genome assembly GCA_000149265.1 of Ciona savignyi. Classification (NCBI taxonomy): domain Eukaryota; kingdom Metazoa; phylum Chordata; class Ascidiacea; order Phlebobranchia; family Cionidae; genus Ciona; species Ciona savignyi. Next base: position 422,273 of record CH003335.1, on the reverse strand, counting down.
CGTTTACACACATTTAGTCTGATATGATATTTGTTGGGTTTAGCGTGGTTTAGCGCCAATGTCTAATTATAGCGAAATTTAATAATTTATTGCATTTTAGACGTGTTCTAACTACTGTCATTTTGCCTTTTTTTACCGTTTTCCAAATTTTTATCAATATTCCTGCTTCGTGTTTTCATCATGGAAACAAAAAATAAACTAAAAAGTCTTGTGATTTTAACACTGTTGTTAAGATGTTACTTCGTATGGTCAGTAATTTTAGTGGATGTGTCAGTCGTACACCGTCAACTGCTGGTTTATCAGTTGTGTCCTTAAGTCACTAAGCATACATTCCCTGAACCCAGTCGATTAATGGGTTGAACTAAAACAGAAAAAACATTATATAACACACTGTAATAGCTTTATCTACTCGTCAGTTGGCTTGAGAAACATCATTTTTGCCATGTGATAACTCTCGGCGTTTTGACCATTCATGGACATAACATATAAAATATTTGTCTAATTGTCACAATAAAATATGCACAAGTAAAACAACATAACAAGATAAACAACTTATATTTCTAATAACCTGTATGCTTCGTCAAAACCGGTTAGTCTGGCGGTTTAGTGCGACACCTTTTAACCAAAAGTTGCAGGTGCGAAACTGGTCACTAGCTAGTCGGTTGTGTCCTTGGGCAAGACACTTAACGGACATTGCTGAACCCAGTAGATTAATGGGTTCTACCCAATTAAAGAAACGTGTCTATCATATACAACAAACTGCCATATTTTCGGTCACCCGACAGTGGGCGCGAGGTTATATTATGACTTCCCGTGTGTTAATCCCTTGGTTTTTCCATTCACGGGGTTAAACATGAATATCCCATCCTATCCTATTATACCAACATACCTTCACAAATTGGAGCAAATGAGTTCCATTCTCCAACTCCATTTCCATCTATGTCAACACATAAAGACGTCACACTTCCATTTAGGAAATAGCCTGGGTCACACCCATATAGACCCACTGAGCCCCATGGGTAAGGTGGACTTGATGATACGAACCCGTTGGTTGGGCCTACTAGGTCACCGCACATGATCTCTATGGAATGGAGAAAAAAGTTAACTAGTTAAATATTTAATGTTAACGAAGAAAGTTAACGAAATAATTAGCGAAGAAAAGGGTGATTTTAAAATACACCACAATGGTAATCAGAAATATATGACCAAAAATGTTTAATTTAGTAAGGAGCATTATCACAGATATATGATTAAAACAAAAGTAGAAAAAACGTCGAAACTACTGAAGTTAAAATGTGTCAGTAAATACACACAATATAACATTGTGCAAGAAGAGATATGATCTTTATATTATAACAACATTAATGGATGAAGAATTTGCAAATTATTCAAATCAATGTTAACATAATTTTCATTAAAAATTGATTGCCCCCATCATTATTTAATAATAATGCCAAGATATTTTTTTTTGGTCTAGCCCAGACGTGGGCAAACTACGGCCTGCAAGCCCAATCTGGCCCGTCAGGTATTTTATTCCAGTCTGTCAATAATATCGACATTATGATGTACCAGCTAAATTTGTACGTTGCTAGACGCATCGGTGCTTTCTGGTTTTACCACACATGTTTCTTGGTTAAATGTTTTTTACCAACAGTGACAAATTATATTTGCGTGGCAGCTCATTCACTTGGCCCGCCAGTTTAAAAAGTAAATAATTTTAGCCCCAGATTCAAAAATTGTGCCTACCCCTGGTCTAGTCAGTTAGCTTAGTAACTTTAAAAAGCATTGACCGTTAGTCGAATGGTTATTAATTCTTTCCCAGCCAAATCGGGTATGTCTTTGGGCAAGGCACTCAGCTAATGTTGTCTGAACCCAGCAGATCAATGAGTTAAACTAAAACATAAGAAATTCTTGATAATATATAAAACACTGTAACAGCTCCGATAACCCAACAGTAGGCGCGAGGTAATCTGACGATTATCCGAGTGATAACGATACATGTTTTTCCAAATATCTGTCGAATGTCTTATTACGTTTTCCAAATGTCACTTGCGTTAGGATAAAAGATAAAATTTTATATTTTAGTATTTTAAATTATAAAAACTTTAAACTCACGGTCACAGGTTCCAAAAGTAGAATTCCATTCCCCGACCCCATCATTATTTACATCAACACACTGCACTGCGGATTGGCCAATCAGGAAGTGACCTGGGTCACATGACACTATGACATCATCACCGAATAATCTCCCGTGATTGGTTGGAATACTTCCATTGTGCGGCGGCGATAAATCTGGACACGTGATTTCTGGAAATAAAAATATTGAGATTTCAGAATACGTGGTTGTAATGTTCTGCAGTTAAGTTTTGCATGACTAACACAGAAGTTTTATCATGGCTACATTAACCCAACATGACGGCGTAGTACCGAATGGGTGATTTAGGACCAATAGTGAGATCATGGTTTAGTTACACCATGAAGGTGCCAATCATCAGGTTACATCTTGCTCACTGTATATTGTGACCAGAGGTATTTCACTGTGATTGATATAATGGAGACAATTTCAGTTTTGTTCAATAAATTTATTCTGTGGTAAAATTATGCTGAAATCACACATGTAGCGATTGGTTTCGATCCTCTCACCTTTCAGCCGACTGACACCTTACCGACACCAGATATGTCAGGTTTCATTCAACCAGAAACATTACAATCTCAATCATGTAAACACACTGCAATAGCTCCAGAATCCCGGTACCAAGTGGGCAAGATTAAAACTGTGTGATAACGACCCTTGCGTGTTCCCATTCAAGAGGATAAATATATGTCCTACCTGACTTCCCTCAGGACACGGGCCGACTTGACCGCTATATCCCGGATCCATGATAGCTCGGGGCGCTAGAGAAATGGGCCCACTATGGATTAATTCCTGGTCCCTGGCTACCGTGTGGCTACCGTGGACCCGTCCATATTAATGTAATGTACCCTGACGCAGAGCCTAAGTACTTACGTTGGCAAACAGGTGGAGATCCATCCCATTCCCCTCTTCCATCATTATTAGAATCCACACACGTCACAAACCCCTGTCCAAGCATGAAGAACCCCACCTCACAGTAGAATGACGTCACTGACCCCCACACAGGAGGTGGGGAGCTGGTAATTCCCCCGTTTAGTGGGGAGGTGATTGGCTCCTCACAGCTAATTTCTTTTAAAAATGGTTAATCTTAAATGGATAAAAATAAAAATTTGGTATCTCGGCACTAAGCAGACTTCGCACGGACAAAGTGTATTGTCGGGTCAAACTATAATCGTTGATATTTCTATATTTTATTTTTATTCAACACTTCATGTAGAAACACATTAAAATAGCTTCATGTAGAAACACATTAAATAGCTTGATGTAGAAATCTTATTTAACACATTAAGTTAGCTTCTTAAGACTTGGGCAACTGGATACAAGATAATTAAATGATTTCTCTTTAATTTTAATCACAAAAAGATTTCTTTTACTGCGGAACTTACGTGAACAAACAGGCATCGTTCCATTCCAATCACCGACGCCATCAGTGTTGGTATCTGCGCATAATAATATGGGGTTCCCAACCAGATGAAAGCCATCCCCGCAAGCGATTGTCAATGTTGCCCCAAATTCAAGTGAATTGGTGGACACAAATATACCATTCTCTGGAGGAGTTAACACAGGACAAATAATACCTGGAGATAAAATTCGAATATTTGATTATTGGTGCAGTACAAATTTCAGCATTGGAGAAGTTAACACTTCATCCAGGATATTAATGTTTATTTTTTGCTTTTTGACACACCTTTTACATAGAATATTCATGTTTATCCCTAAAAATGGTAATACCAAGGCGGTAAACACACAAGGGCAATTGTCAGATCAACTCGCGCCTGTCGGGTTACTGGAGCTATTACAGTGTGTTGTGTATAATTCACACGATCCTTCATTAAGTAGAACCCATTAAAGGCAATGTCTGTGCCTTGCCCAAGAACACAACCGACTATCTAGCAACCAGTTTCAATCCTCCAACCCTTTGGATGAAAAGCGACATACTAAACCACTAGACTAATCTGTCAACAAGTTCAAATACCTTTATAAAACGAATTGACTTACGGTCGCATTCTGGTGGCTGGTTTATCCAATTACCAATCCCATCATTGTTAAGATCAGCGCATCTTGTGACGGAGCTGCCAATCACAAAAAAACCGACGTCGCAGTTGAACGTGACCTCGCCCCCGTAGACATTACCCAACTGTGACATCACAATGCTTCCATTCCGAGGTGCAACAACAGGATCCTCGCATGTTATTTCTATGGAAAGTATTTAGCTGGTTTTAGGTGACAGTTTTTTTCAAAGACAACTGTTAAACCTAAATATATTGGTGTAACCAGCATACTTGTATAGTACATATGTTGTAATGGGAGAAATGAGAATACAATGCTTTAAACAAATGGAAACGTTTACTATAAAAGTGAGTTAATAATAAACATTTTCTATTAATCTGGTTTTAGCCAATTGCCTACAATTTATTGTGATTTTGTTTCGTTTCTACATCCATATTTGTTTATTTTTCTTATTTTACTTTTCCAGACGTGTGATAACAACTGTGGTTATACCGTTTCATTCTGCTTAAGTATGTTTTCCTTTAATTATTGTTTTGGGGGCAAAAAAACTAAATGGACAAATACACTGCTAATAATAAATGGATCTTTTAAACATGGGCCTAGCCAAAATCCCTTGTACATGACACCCCCTGATAAGGTTGACTTGGTGATTACATTTTCCATCACTCCGGTATTTCCAACTTTTAGTACATTAAATGAAACTATCTAAATTTCCATCCTTACGTTCACATGTGGGGAATTCCCCATTCCATTCCCCGATTCCGTCACTGTCTTCATCCGAACATTCCAATAAACCTTCACTGCTCAAATGAAATCCTTCTAAACATATGATTTGAACAACTGAACCATAAGTTAAAGATTAACTTCACCAAGTCCCAAATAATTAGTAATGACGTTTTATCTATTAATGAAATAAAAAATATTCGGCCCAATATCCACATAACAGATACTATTAAAATCTTGGGAATATTTTTTAACCTCAAACATAAATGCATTAACCAAAATTGGAAAAAAGCTACAAAAAATATAACTAATATATTAAATATTAACAAAAAACGTAAACTAACATTAAAAGGTAAAAAAGCAATAATTAACACCCTTATATTACCCACGATTAATACAGTTGGTGACCTATTCCAAATTGATAAAGATAGCGTAAATAAAATTAATAATCAAATTTTTAATTTCATTTGGTTCCCTACTAAATTTGAATTAATGAAAAGAAATAAATTATATGCTTCCTATAAAAATGGAGGACTACAATTTCCCCACATAAAAACAAAACTTGATGCTCTTAAAGCAA